>PNEQ01064714.1:0-29967 GCA_003012365.1 Medauroidea extradentata | reverse complement strand
TAGCACTGGGGAAAGGTCCTGTTCAGCGACGAATCAAGATTTCTGCTGCACAGTTCTCGAAAAGTGAAGGTTAGGAGGACAGTAACGGAAAAGTTTCGCCCCGATTGCCTCGTACCAGCTGTTCAAGGAGGAGGTGGCTCAGTCATGATTTGGGGTTGCATGTCGGCTGAAGGTACCAGAATATTAATATTCGTTGACGGCACAATGGATTCGCTTAAATACATTGAAACCATGCAGGAGAACATGCTACCATCAGCTCGGAAGCTTCATGGTGGGTATTTCGTATATCAGCAAGATAACGCTCCATGCCACACATCTGCTGCAACCACGGGATGGTTTGAAGAAAATGAAATCCCATTGTTGAGTTGGCCTGCTAGGAGCCCAGATTTAAATCCCATAGAAAACCTTTGGAGTACCATTGGCCTTCGTGTTGCTGCCCGCAAACCAAGAAATGTCCATGAACTTCGTGAGAAGTCCCAGGTAGCGTTATTCCCCCCGAAAATCGGGAAAATCTACAATAAACAACATAATTTGATTTTTATAATTTTTATATTTTTAAGTTGATGGTTGTTAGTAGACAGGCAATATTTAAGATTAGGTAATTGGTAATGACAAAATTGGGAAAAGATCCTTGCATTTGATTTTTAGTTCTCGCATAAGGCGAAGAGTCCGCGGTGGTCAAATGGTCAGACTATTCGCCTCCCACTTAGGCGATACCGGTACATGTGCAGTTACTGGCGGGGTCGGCCCCCGGATTTTCGCACGTGGGAATCATGCCGGATGATGCTGTCAGTTGGTGGGTTTTCTGGGGTTCTCCCATTTCCCCCGCTCTTTCATTTCGGCGTAGCTGTTCCATACTCACCTCATGTCATCCCTCACCAGCGCTAAAGTACTCGATATCGAGTGCTGACCAAAATCCCTCACTCACACTCGCGTAAGGCGTAAAGTTTAAGGAAATCGACTTAAAAAGCAAAATATTTTAATTCGTTCCGTGTTTTTATACTAAGTCTACAAGTGTCAGACGGCATGGTAATGCTTAATGTTAAATTTCTTTGTAAAGTAAAAATCATGGACACGATTATTGCACTGCATTTTCAGTTCCTGCATAAGATATAAAGTGTAAGAATTTTCAAAAAAAAATTAGTAAATAAATATCCGCTGAATTTGTACTTCAATATTACGATTCACACAATTTTTTAATCTAGTGTTTGTGACTCTAACGTCGCAACTAATCGATCCTATTTGGTTTACATCAGAATACTTAAAGAATGCACTTAGCTATTTTAGTTCCAGGCACCATTTACCGATATCACATGGCCGACATATTGCTCTCTAGTCAAATAAATCAAACTGAAGTGCTTCTTCTGAACCCGTCAATACGATTAAGCTGAAACTTTTTCTTGAACAATAACTTAATGTTATTGTTTCGAACATCAAATTATAGGCCTATGTTAGTTACTGATTTAACTTGTTGAACGTATTGAATAGCTTATGTATTTTCTCGGTTCGTTTTGTTTTTCTGTTACTAGAGACTAATTTTTTTCCGGTAATTAGTCCCCAGAAAATGGGATATGCCTCTCATGTTTACAGTTCAGTTCCATAACTATAGAGCAGTCACAGGCACTTGGTCCATTTTCCACACCTACATGACAGTGACATTAAACACCTACATACTGAGGTTTCAAAAGTTTCAATTTACCCTCAACTACAACATTTTTCATTAAAAACCAACCCAAAATATTTTTCTCGATGCTATGATTTTCTCTCGCTTCTACTGGTTTTGTAAAAATACATTTTTTCTTTAATTAAAAGAGAACGGATATCAAACATTTGTTTGGCAGTTTGGTTTAAAATTGATTTCGCCGAGATTGTAATTTTTTTTCGAAACAAAACATTCATATGGTTTCGACTAAAAGGTAAATTAACTAAAATTTCCTTAATTACGTAATTACCTTAAGCCAAGGTATTTACTACCTTGAAAACATCAGCCAACGTGGAAAAGACGACTTTAAACAAAACTGCCGGCCAAATTTTGTTATATCATATCTCATCCAGGCGTAACAAATTAATAACGCTAAAAACGTAGAAGCTGTAGGGTATGGCCTTAAGTTGTAATATACATGATAATATGCTTTTTCTCTCATATGCATAACCTGAGTAGTATTCGCAGTTGGAAAATATACTCTGAAATATGTGTTCTGACACGAATAATAACCAAAGTTGTCACAACCGCGCAACTTTTGTCTCACTTAACTCCATTAACCCAGTATCCCTCACTTCACCAACAGGTTAGTCACAAATAAAATAACACGAAGATGAAATTGGCACACAGATACTGAAAAAACAAAACAACATTAAAGCTGGCACATAACGAACGGAAGCACTACAAACATATTATAGTTTAACATTTGTAGCAACACAATCTGATATTCTGTAAAATGCTAATTTTTCTTTGAATCCGTTAATAATTCTAGTCTGTACCTTTCTTGAAAAGTAACACAGCAGTACGTTTTCATATGTCGTTAGTCTTGTTGCACTGAATTATTTCGGTATACCGAACAAAGGGCAGCAGTATGATTTTCTTGTAAGCAACATTTTTACGGAGTCGTATTTCCGTTAAGTCGAATACAAGTAAAACAGTACACTCGCATAAAGAAATTACGTAACTCAGCTACACTGACCACAACACTGTGTGCAGTACTCTCAACAATTCTATAGACTCCCTCTCTAATCCACGGAACAAGCAGAGCAGCAGATGATGGGCCATCACAGAGGCCAGCTTCTTACCTATGAACTTGTTCCGAGCGACGCAGCTCTGTGCAGTGACAGCTTGGCGAAGTGGCTAGATGTCATGCTTGCTCTGAAAACTATAGCATAGTCAAAAACTTCAATGTGAACATTTTATTAAATTTTTCATTTGTATACAATTAGCCTATTTGTATTTCTTGCAACGAAGGTTTTCCGTTTGTCTAGTTACCACAGTATGCTTCTTCACAATCTGCCATATTAAATCATCCATAGTGCCGTTCTCGTTACACGTAGCTGTTATATTAAATGCAGTACAATCCACTAGCAAGGAAAATGTACCTTCCAATTCACGTTACAGATGATTTATTACCTGCATACTGTATTTGATTGCATCAGATGTATCAAATGTGACATATGATACGATTCACAAATGTCGGTGCTGAAAGTTGAATTCACCAAAACTGATGTGGTGAATCTATTACCAGACCTCTCAGGAATATCTTGAATGAGTGTGTGTATATAAATATATACATACACACACACATATATCAGAAAAAAAAAAAATATATATATATATATATATATAAAGGTAGGGCTGAATTCGACCGACAAATTTCTGATTCCTTATGAAAAAACAAGTAGAAAATATACGGGTCACTTTGTACCAAAAACTAATATTAAGGGCGGTATGAACCCATAATCTTGGAAAATTTAAAGTGTATTTAGGTAAAATAATGGAAATTAAGAAGCATTTAATAATGACAAGTTGAGCATTGTTTTTATACCACCGGGACCTTGAAATACACATTACAATCACATAAACACCTTGCACCCTAATACAAAATACTAGGGTGGCTACCCCTTTTATTACATGCCACTTTTCTACCATCAGGAATTACGAACTTTTAATGCGGTTTCTACTAGAGAAGCACGTCAGAATTAAATAAGGTCGCCTTGTTGTAAATGCGTAGGACCAACCGTTTTTGTGTAAAATTCGTAAAAAGAGTGGACTGCAGTAAGACAGTTCTTACTACGTAGGTAATACGGCATACACGTTTGAATGGCTGACTGCCGCACCAACTGCTATGACTGAGGGATTGAAGAGAATAGAGGCCTAACATCTCATCAACAGCTAAGATCATTAGATGCAGTAACACAAAGAACTGAACAATGTCAGAGAACCAGGAAAGGAATCGGCCATGACCAATATCGGGGGATCCAACCCATCATTCGCTTGGAGTGATTTCAGGAAACTTTGGGAAACAGATTCAAGGATGGGCGGAATCGGGAATCGAACCCGTAAATTCCTGCAACGTGATACACTTGCACCACCTCGCTCGTTTACAAGAATGAAGGGATGTTGTTGATTAACGTTATCACAAACAAGGTTACAGTACAAGTAACAAATTATTTTAGAACTGTCTGTGTATTAACTGCTATTTTGTAATACCAGTTGTAACATGTAGGTTTGAGCTCTTAATTACAGACATTTAATCTTTAAATCCTGGTCATGTTAATGTTATTATTTTGAAAAGGTATTTGTATTTCTGTTCTATTGGGGCCGATTTTATTACTTAGAATTTGTAAGTGTTAATGTTATTTTTTTTTGTTTTTATTTTTATAAAGAAATCTCAGTACGTAAGTAATATAGCAGTTTAGTGCAGCACTGAAGTGATTTGTGCGAGGCATAAAAACATTTTATGTGCAGTAGAGGTTTACATACTCTTTGTCGGAGTGCAGTTGGCAAAGAATAAGCATTGACGCGACTGAAGGAAGGGACTGTTCCATGAACTGTGATGGCGAATGGACGTGTGTGAGCCACCGAGCTGCCTCGGGTCGAAGTCTTGCGCTTTTGAGTTCCACTGAAGGAATGAAGGAAGGATGTCCCATTGGCCAGTCCAGAATGCTCTCTGAAATCCTCGCATGTTGCATCGGGAGGTTTAAAAATTAAGAATTCCCGGTAAAACCTCCATCTCAGTAGTGTTAACGTCCCGCCGCCGCCTTTCCCCGAACAGAACAGTTCAGTAATATTTTGGACGTACTTTGTTTAAACTCACGGAGACCCCTGAAATTTAAATGGTATACCTGAGCATAGTTAGTAAGTGAAAACTATCAGTAATTCGTAGACAAAATTGAGAACTTAATTTTCCGTATGTGTGTGCTGCACGTTGGTTTTTCTTTCTCCAGCACTTTGCTATGATATCAGAATCAGAACTTACTTAACTATACTTATTTTCACTTCTACATAGTACTTGAGAACATTCACAACTTATTTTCTCAGCAATCCTCTCATGTTGGCCTAAGGTTATCAGGACGGCCAGTGAATTTTAATGAAAACCTGAATTAAACGTATTATTTTATTTTGGACAGAGATCTTTGTGTCGTCAGTAGTATTCCATTTTATACTGTAGTATTTGTGTGTACGACGTCATGTCACGATCTGTCTTCAATAGTCCGTTTTCTGTCTGCCCATACATAAATATGTTTTTTTTTTAAATCACTCATTGCTGTGAAAATATTTCAATGATTGTAATATAAACAAGAAAATACTACATTGTGTAGTGTATTTGGATCCATAAAGTTCACTAAATTCACTGTTATGTACTCTAATACATTTTGAACGTTATAAAAATTGTAGAGTATAATACTTCTACAGAATACGATTACATAACATTTAATTATTACGTGTTCTTCTGGATGACCTCACAAACATTCCAATTCGTGTCCTCACTTTTAATGTCCTACCTTGCTTGTTCGAGATGTAATGACTGCGGATATTTATATGAACTTCCAGAATGCATACCCCAGTTATACGAACATGTATATTGATCAGTATGACGTAAATACCAGAACTGGATTCTTCTCGCAACTGCCCACGACTCACTGTGAATAGTATGTCTGTAATCACACACTGACTTTAATCACACAGACAAATTATTGCGATTGTAGAAGTACTTTTCATGTAATGTGTACATTATGTGCATATTCCTCCAATATTGTCAACGAGTGAGGTGGTGCAAGTGTATCCCGTTGCAGGAAGTTACGGGTTCGATTCCCGACTCCACCCATCTTTGTTCCTGTATCACATGGTTTACCGAAATCACTCCAGGCGAATGATAGGTTGAATCTCTTGATATTGGTCATGGTCGATTCCTTTCCCGGTTCTCTGACATTGTCCAGTTATTTGTGTTACTGTGTCTAATGATCTTAGCTGTTGATGAGATGTAAGGCCTCCATTCTCTCCCATCCCTCAGTCATAGCAGTTGGTGCGGCAGCCAGCCATTCAAACGTGTATGCCGTATTGCCTACGTAGTAAGGAACTGTCTGACTACAGCCCATTTTTTTTACGAATTTTACACGAAAACGGTTGGTCCTACGAATTTACAACAAGGCGACCTTATTTACTTCCGACGTGCTTCTCTAACAGAAAACCGCATTAAACATTCGTAATTCCTGATGGTAGAAAAGTTGCATGTAATAAAAGGGGTAGCCACCCTAGTATTTTGTATAAGGGTGCAAAGTATTGATGTGATTCTAATGTGTATTTCAATGTCCCGGTAGTATAATGAAATGCTCAACATGTCATTATTAAATGCCTCTTCATTTCCATTATTTTACAAAAACACACTTTAAATTTTCCATGATTAAGTGCTCTTACCGACCTTAATATTAGTTTTAGGTATAAAGTGTTCTGTATATTTTCTACTTGATTTTTCATAAGTAATCACCTCCCGAAGTTTGTCGGTCGAATTCAGCCCCACCCTGTATATATATATGTTGGATTAACCTGACGATAAAAAAGTTGTCAGCAAATTAAGCGAGACCACCCCTTTTATTTTCGCAAGGACAGAAGGTATCAACTAGCGTTTTTTGTTGGTATTGTCGGCCTTATTGTACTGAAGTAATATCCTGAGTTTTGTCAGTTTAAGTCGATCACTGTTCGGTTTATGGGGAAATCAATGTTTCAAAATTTGATTTCCAAATGCGAATTACTCCTTTAATATTACGGTTACATACAAAGTGTCTTGCATATTTCCTGCTTTATTTTTCACAAGGAATAACCTGCCGGAGTTTGTGTCGGTCTTTTTGTGAACATCTTGTATATATGTACACACACACACACACACACACACACACACACACTTTCAAGATGTTCCTGAGAGGTCTTGTAATAGATTCAACATTATATACATATTTAGTTCCCAGTGATTTTAAAGTTTTTCCGCACCAATTATTTTATTTTTTATTTTTTAAAGCACTCATAGTACATGTACAAGCATTGGGGTATAGAGTTTGTTCAAAACAACACAACATTAACATTTATAAATCAACAACATACAAATTTGGCAATTCACGTATATAACTCTTAATGCTTAAAATCAACAAAATCAACAATTAGAGATTTCTTAAGACAGCGTGAAACACTTTAAATATACTACAAATGAACGAACAATAAATTTTATGAGGTAAGCTAGCAATCTGCCCGCGGCAGTGTCTGCGTGTTTTTTCTCTAACAGCGAGTATTTACTTTAACTAAAGGACCTCTCTGTTCACCAGACTAGTTGCTTGGCCACAAATGAAAGGATAGCCAAGCTGCAGCTTTCGTTTACTCTGCAGCTGGCTACGTATCTATAGCTGCCATGTGAAAAATTGTCCTTAGTCTAGCCCTGCTAATCTTAACAACTGTTTCGGGCCTTATTTGTAGTCATAGCAAATCAGACCTTGAATACGAGGAAGTATTTGGATGGTATTGTGGCCTTAGATGCCTTGGGCACAGACGACTTAGGGTCGACGGAGAGGGAGGGTTGGTGGCTTGCGTTCGTTGAAGGTCGGCAAGGTCCGGATGCGTTCGGGATTTAGCGTGGTGATTACGGGGCAGCCGAGGGGAAGAAGTAGGGCATTCGATCGAGCGGTGGAAGCGAGGCAGGAAGGTAGTGGAGAAATCGAGAGTGGATTTGGACGAGGCACAGGGGTTCGGTACTGCCTAAGGTGTCCTGGCGAAATCACGACCGCTTGTTTACCGGCGCTTCAGCACGGCCTTCATCGAGGTTTGCGAGAACAACTCTGATGGTGGACCCTGGTTTAGCTGTGTTGTAACTTATAGTGCTAAAATAACAACCACGAGTAAGCAACAAACAGTCACACATAATACAGCTGCGGAATACTACCTATGATCGCGACACCTAAATTACACAAGCAATCCATAGGTAATCCTACATTGATCCCAGAGGGTACAACTTAAGGACCGCTGCTGTGTTCGATAAATTTATTTGTTAAACGTATGTTTATACGTTTGTTGCTTTTGGCCTTCTCATGTTATTTTCTTAATCAAATCCTTGTAATCTATTAAAATGACTTGTCAGGTATAATGTAATTGTGCAAAGGTACAATCTTGTCATCTGTGAAAAAATCTGACGAAAGCATAAATTTACATTGAACATTAATGTATAATATGGTTCGAAGGCGGTCACTGAAGGACGAGAAATGGATTACCATAAAATAAGCATTCAGGGATGAGCAGTGGACATCCGTTAAGGACGGCAATAAGATAAACTTTCAGGGACTAGCAGTGTAAATCCGTTAAGGACGATCATATGTTTTCCTTTGCTGGGTATATTAGGGACAGCAACAAGTATGTCCCTAAGGGATGACTAAAGGCAGTCCTGAGGAACCAAAAATCCATGTTGTTCTTTGAGGATCGAATTTGGATGTCCATAAGGAAACTTATGTTGGCTGGGTTATGGTAGGCACTGAAGTGATAAATCTTCTAATGTCTCAGCGTATTATTTCGTAAAGTAAAGACTTTACCACAGAACTTACAGTAACTAATGTTAAATGAAGGATACTGTCCTTCCATTACTTTAATTCGTTCTTCTACAAACCAGGCAAACCTAACCTAAAATCTCTTGATTCTCTGTACCCTAACCTAAAATCTTTATTTATACACTATTCACTAGCTAAATAGCGTGATGAGCTCAACGTAGCTCACTTAATAAGTACTCGAAGAAGGCTGGGCGTACAGAGATAGTACTCGGACGGCAGACAAACAGCGAATGAGCTTGGAACCTCGTGCGACTGATTATTTACCCTCACTATTAACTTATTTAGTACACGATACTTACACTTTGTTAGCATCCATAGCCTTTAACGTAAATAACAGAGGCCTCATACAGTCATATGTATGTACACGTGTTAGGTCCTGTTTATCACGAATATTTTGTTAGTGTGCTGGGTGCGCACGGTACTGAATTACAGATTTTTTTTTTAAATGGTAAAGAACTTGTCCCACGGAAACATATATTAATCGTATTGTATACGGCACCCTGTATGTATTGTAGTCCGGAATAATTACGTAATATAATGTTTCATAAATTACTTGTAATACGCCAATAAAAGTTGTTTTCTTAGGAACTGAAAAAAAAAATCTTCCTTGGTCTTGACTTTATTCGATAGCGATCTCTGAAATAGTAAACAGTGATGATAAATAAACCATCGAACTGGTAAAAGTTCTCTTGAGACTCGCGAGCCGGTAGGTACTGGTTTGAATACTGGTACATACAAATGCGAGAGGAATAGTTCTGAAACAGTAACACGGCTCGACATATTTTACTGTGTGCTGTACGTTTCCTTGATAGCGAATTTTATTTTCAGGACACAATAACAGCAAGGTTTAAGTTACAGTGACGGGAGAAAGAACTCGGGCGGTAGTATGTATGGTTCGCCAAGATGCTAACATGTATTTACATGGTAGGGACCGACAAACATTACAGTAGATGGTTAGATACTCGGAACCAAAAGTATAATTTAATTTGTAGTCAGTACAAGGGATTTATGCGTCATAATATACAACAGGACGTTTCCCAGCAGGCGAAGTATTCTTTTGACAAAATTTTATATAGTTCTATGTACGGGTCTTCGCTTTCTCTATACTGTAAAAGTTAATTTTATATCTGTAATAAGTATATAGTTTTAAAACCGCAACTATAATCAGCGATAACGTGTAATAAACTCAAATAGTTTTCAAGCCCCGAACCAAGGACTAAGCTATCGCGAGCGTACTTTCTACTTTGTTCTTTTATTTCGCCCATGTATAGGCTTTACGAAATGGAAAAATTACTCATGGGAAATATTAATATGTTACGAAAATGCGGTTTGGTGTTAAAGTCAGTGGTATTTGTACTGACCGTCTGTCACACGCACGACTTTCCCATCAGCTCTATTCTAGTCGCGTCACAAACTAGCAGAATATTACTTATATGATTAACTAGCTTAAAGCATTAGGTAAAGCGAGGCCAATATTTATATTGCAGACATCTGACATTGCACAAAATTTGTGTAACTTTAGACGAATGCACGTGGCAGCACAATCTCCACACATGTTCGTGTAATTTTACGCGACTTATATCCGTGTCTTTATTACAGTACACAATTTTAAAAATGCAATAAAATACATGTATAATAACAGTACTACGGTATATGTATTTTAACACAATGATGTGTTAAATAACCCGTACTTGAAAGTCACAATGTTACAAGAATATTCTTGGCGAAAACAACTAAATCAAACATTTTAATTTATAATCGTCTCTATATGGGTGTGTAAACTTACAACTAACACAAAATACCCTATCTAGGACCAAGTTAAGATTTCACAGAAGTAACGTAAACAGAGATAACTTGTCCAATAAAATGTTGCTACAGTTGGATCAGACTTTCATGTTCTGCTGTGCCCCTTCAGGTTCAGTCATCCGGAAAATAAATGTTCACTATTGAATCAGGATGGTGCAGTGTTTACAAACTGGTCATTTTGAATGGTAGTCCACTAGCATGCATGCTGTACCGTGTGTCTTATCTTCGTTATGTGGTCATCCAGCGAATTGTATGGTGATCCAAATTATTTTAAGATGTATTTATATTAGTATTTCTCTGGCACATTCAAAATCCTCGAATAGATAACCACAACATTTATTTTATAACTATCTTAATTTACTGTGTAAAAATTTGTTTCCAGGAAACTATGACTAACATATGCATATCCAAGGTAATATACGTATAATGCATGCATCTGTATGGAGCATAAAAATACATGTGTGTATTTTATTTTAGTCGTCAGGAAATTAAATTAAAGCGCAAACATATAATTACTACTCTTAACATGGGATTCGACAACCAAATTTTATTGAAAATTAATCTTAAAGTGTGTTCTGAAAAACACTTAACATTATTAAAGTTGCATATTAGTTACATATTTTAGTCGTTACAATTATTGTGTGTCCTAAAATTTTGATTAAACTGTGAGTTAATACAGGAAACCGTGTGTTTAGATAATAATTATAAACATATCAATGCGGTGATAAATAACTGGGAATAAAGTAATTAGCAAATTGACGTACAGTAAACTTTAATTATTTAACTTGTAACTTCGTTATCATAATCATTGTTTTTCAACGTAATATAATTATAAAGGATGCCTCACTAAGAGAAAAATTGTTAATGCAAAATTCCCTTCTATGAACAAATAATTATGCTTAAATGTATTCTAATGACGAATTTTAAAGCATATACAGTGAGTGAATTTAGCTCAATTATTAGACTCTGAAGATGTATCTGTTTTGTGCAAGAATGGTACAGATCTAACAAAAATTAAACATTTGCTATCGTATTGGTTACGGTACTTTGATACTATTTTTGAGGAAGGAACCGGGTTCAAAACCTACGTACGTGGTGTATTTTTTAAATAATACTATCAGATAATTTTACAGGCGTCTGATACAAAAACGTTTTATTAAGTTTCTTAAATCCTCTATTTCCATTTTTGCAATCATATTAATACGATGTCTGAAATGGCATATTTGCGCGGAAGAAACAGCGATTTAAATTGAATACGAATCGCTAAAGTGATTTTTTTATGTGATCTAGTAGGATAGTTTATCTACCTTACAATATTAGGTCATATAATGTCATGCTTGTATTTAGGCTAAATGAGTTTATTTTGTGCGTGTTCAGTCACTCGTTACTTCACATATTACGTAATGAACAAGCCATTAGTGGTAAATAGTACTGCAGTAGGCTCATGCTACACCGTTATACATCTTTTTTTTTTTCGGTACGCTAAACCAAAACCACACAATAGTCCACAAGTATTATTTGGTGTATACATTTATGTATTACATATGAATCTAACATCCGTAATGAAATACAAAATATTATTTATTATACAAGATATTAAATTTGGATAAAGAATCGACGGTTCCATGCAAAGTCTGAGAAACAATATTAATAATATAGCAGCCCAGAGAGAAACCATTGCACCATCCTGGCCGACTCTTGGTGTGGTTTTTTTGTCAAGTAAATACATGGGTATTAAATAATTAAATATAGTAATTGTTTGTGCCAGCTTTACAGGTTTATTTAATGTATTATTGCATATTACAGTGCTCTGATATTGTGCGCTAAAACAATGTGCGTAACATTAAACTTTTGCAAAACCTCCGACACGAATACCTTTGAAATATAACATATGTTACATTTTATGATTGACTACATACGTATAACCGGAAGAGTGGTAACCGGAATTTAAGCACATTATAATTTTGGGCGACTTCAATGTTAATCTTCTGAAGATTAATAGCGAATCTAAATATTTAAAAGATTCGATAGTATCGTATAATCTAGATATCCTGTCTTTAAATGCTACACATCACTCGATAGCAGCTGGCACATGGATAGATCTAAAATTACTTCTAGGAGCGACAAAATACTAAATCATGGGCAGGTTGTCTCACCCGGTTTGTTTCATCATGATGTAATCTTCCTATCATATTCATTACGCACTCCAAATTTTGTTCCTAAGTCTTTAACGTACAGAAATTAAAAGCGAATAAATGCCAATGAGTTGCTAGCCGCAGCAACACCGCTACCCTGACAGCATGTTGAAGTGGCTGACACTGTAGATGAGAACGTGGCTGCCTTAAACAAAATCATATTAAACTTGTATGACAATATAGCACCTAATATTACCAAGCGAGTTACTCGTCCGACAGCCCCCTGGCTAACAGAGCTAGTCGTGGCTGTGATGGCCAAGCGCGGTGAAGTTAATAAACACTTTTTAAGAGTAAGATGAGCTAGCCCTCCAGAAAGCAACTTTTATTGAATGTATACAAAAATCTTAGAAATAAATGCACGCAGAACATCAGGCAAGCAAAACATAGTTACTACGAATCTTAATTACAACAGCCGCATACTCCAGTCTCCAAACTTTGATCAAATCTCCGCAAGCCAGAAGTAGCTATTGTCAAAAACAGCAACACAAATAATATTTCGATATTTTTCTACTCTGACGAGATTAATGATTATTTTACCACCCTTCCAGCTAGTATCGATACTGCAAGCAAGAACACAGAATTAAAAGTTTTAGTGGTCGAATATTATATACTACAAATCCTAAATTTTACTTTCGGTACGTCGCCGGCAGTGAAGTGTATAAATCATTCAGGCGAATCAAAACCAAAGCTAAATGCGATGGCGGTTTTTCTGTCAAACTACAATTGCATCTATCCAACCTGCAGTTCTGTCGTCGCTCACGCACGTGATTAATTTTTCACTGCAAGCGGGAATTTTTCCAGCATTCTGGAAGAAAGCGCAAGTGTTAACCATCGCAAAAATCTCTCATCCAAATGCGAAAAAAGACTTCCGACCTATTAGTGTTCTACCATTGTTTCCAAAGGTAATTAAACATATAGTACACCGTCAAATATTTGAGTACATTAATAAATTTAACATGTTGGACGAACACCAATCTGGTTTTCGTCCTCTGCATGGTACTAGCACTGCTTTAATCGATATAACGGATAATATACGTCATGCAATAGAGGACCGAAAATTTACGCTTTTGTGCCTAGTAGACTTTAGCAAAGCCTTCGATTCTGTCGACCATGATATCTTGCTTGCAAAGTTGAACCACATTTATAATTTCTCACGTGATGTGTGTAAATGGTTCGAGTCGTATCTTAATGATCGAAGTCAATGCGTTATATCGAATGGACAACAATCTCAGTGGCGTCCAATAAAAACCGGTGTCCCGCAGGGATCTCTTCTTGGCTCCCTCCTATTCTCTCCATTTATAAATGACATTGCTAAAAGCCTATGTTTCCCCAAACATCACCTCTATGTGGATGACCTACAGATGTATACACACTACAATAGGAGTGAAATTAAGACAGCAGTCCATCATATGAATAATGATCTTGCAGAAATTCAGAAGTGATATCTGTTCGCAAATGCCTTAATGTAAACCCTGTCAAGACCCAATGCATCCTCATTGCTTCTCCTCCCATTCTATCCGCTGTTAATCAAATTGATTTTCCTGATGTAGTCTTCAAAGGTACTAAAATTGCTCTAACAAAATCTGTGAAAAGCTTAGGCCTCATAATTGACGAAAACCTGTCGTGGAATGCTCCTATTACTAACTTGTGTAGAAAGGAGTATTATTCGCTACATAGTTTAAGACTTTAAAAAAAAAAAACTGATGCTATACAGATTAAAAGCCACACTAGTCCGCAGCCTCATAATGCCCATTATTGACTACTGTGACGTGGTTTACAACAATCACAGTGAATGCCAGGCGGTACGACTATAAAAACTCCACAATACATGTGTCGGATGTATATTTAACTTAAAAGCTCGTGACAGTGTAACCCCCTACCACAGAAAGCTGTCATGGCTTAAGTTAGGGAAAAGACTAAAACACCAACGCTCTGTTCGTGTTGAGTAAAAAATTTTTAACACTTTATCACCTGGCTACCTATATAAACGTTTTGCTTGCCAAAATGATCGACATGCTTTAAACACACGCTCCAAAGCAGACAATAGATTAACAATACCTGTACATAAAACTAAAGTTTACTCCCAATCCTTCACTACTACTGTATCCAAGTCTTGTAACAGTTTGATATTGAAACACAGGAACATAAAAATGTTTTTGTACCTTTAAGAAAGTAATCAATAAAGACTATCTTTCTCGCCCCAGTGAGCTTGATTCGCAGGATAAGTGGTTCGTAAATTGAATTTAAATGTATATATGTACGTGCTTCAGTGAGCACATTAATGCGCATGTGTCTGTGTGTGTACATGTGGATGTGTTAAAGAGGGTATACTTGTGTATTTTAATGTATGTTAGTGTGCGTGTGTATGAATGTGATTCCGTCCTCCACCTCCTTCTCTTCTCCCCTCGTTCTTTTTACCGTTACTTGTCAATTAACCTGTTAAGTTTTAGTTACTAACCCTACTATTTCGGACATACTGTGTATTGTATGTAGGGATAACTTGTGTTGTTTTGTTCTCATTAGTTTTAAGTGTATATGCATTATAATAATTTTAATTTTTAATGCATGGTTATGTTTCTAAAACGGTAAACTGACGTAATGGGTCCAGTGGAAAATATGCCCTAACTGCGCCTGAAAACCACAAATAAAATAAAAAATATAAAGAAATATAACTAAACGAACCACCGTAACATATTTAAAAATTGTTTTTATTCACCAAGCGTAGTTTGGCATTCCGCCGGAGTGCGACAGAAGTAAGCTAGCTTTCCAAGGATCCGTGTGTACAATGTACAATGGCTTGTGACATAACTGCACGTTTACGCGGGAGATTTAAAAGCGTGAACTTTAAGTAGCTGTAGTTACCTCAAATCGAATTCAAATTAAAAATTTTCAACACACATCGATTTCTTTTTATATGCACGTAGTGTGGATGAACTCTTTGAAAATCACTTGAGGGGTTTATTAAGAACAATTCCGGGCGTAGGGTCGTGGGCTTGAATCCCATCGTATTCGGGAAATTTTCATCAACGTTAAATGCAGCACTCGATATCGAGTATGCCAGCAATAACGAGATTAAGATGTTCTCTCGGTAAATAATTGAGAAAAAAATTATTTTTATGGATTATTTTAGAGCTTGTATTATCACACTGACGAATACCATTTATTATAGCGAGAAGAGTAGGTGTAATTCGACCAGAAATAATTCATAAAATTATTACAGTGAGTTGGTATTTTGACACTGTTGCTAGGATATTCCTCCATTGAAATCATCGGGTATAAAATTATGACGGCATTGTAGGTGTAAAATTGCACTGATATTTGTGGAACCGTAGCTACCATATACATTTTGTGTAAATTTGCACAAATGTAAAAAGCGTAGATTAACATATCGTGGTGTGGATGTTTCAAGAGCTGTGCACGTGTTTTTCTAGCCCCATTATGTTGTGTAAATTCACACATTCACTAAGTGGCAATATAGCAATTCATTCTGTGTAAAATTATTATTTATGTCACTATTTTTATAATACACGTTAACATAAATAAAGCTCTACAGCGTACTGAAACAACTAGCTCTCTGTGAATGTATTTTGATATCTACAGGTGCTTAAAATACAAACAATTAATCGGATAAATGAATCGGTCATTTGAGAACCCCACATGTCACATTTTTCACAAAGTGGGTTAATGCACAATTACTCTTAAAACTTTGAATTTAAACCGTTCAGGATGGAAGTAAAACATGTACAAATTCTTTTTAAACACAGATTCGTTTTAAGGTTTATCTAAGTATAGATTTTCAGTAGTAAATTATTGAACTGCTCTTTCTTTAAAGTGACATGTGAGGTTTCTCAAATGACCTATTCAATTACATAACCAGTGTACGATTAAATTGAAACTGCAACCTTGTTATTTTACATTCCTGTAGTGTAAAATTACCTATTAGTTGTGTAAGTTATTTTACGCTGTCACTAAGCCAATCACAACGATGAATAAGAAGTGATGTCGATCTGATGTACTTTTACAATCTTTTTAGTTTTAATAGGATGTAGCAATGATCCGAACTATACTTCTGACAACGTGAAACCATACGTAAGGATAAACATGTTTTAAGTGAACTATTTCAGTGGCCCGTGTAACTGCGACCTAACATGCTCTGTTTCTTAAGGGCGTGTAGGCCATAGATACTTCATAACACCACCACCACCCCCTTCCCACGTACCCCTTCATCATTTGTAAATTACAACACACATGTTTTTTTCTGTTTTTTTACACATGTTGCAATTTTGTGTCAAATTTTACGTCGAAATTACAAATGATAAGAGCAGGTGTATTTTTGCACCATGATTATAGGATCCAGTTCACTGTGCGGCGTAAATACTTTGTAAAATGCAAATAATATTACGTGATCCTCTCCGAGTACGATTTGGCCTTTCTTGAATATCGTTTATTGTTGTGGTACAAATTGAACAACACAAATTGAGTGATAGCAGTTTTACATGTTATTTCCCATAACTGGAGGTCGTCAATTTCGCAGATACATTCCAGGTCAGGTTGAACGCCAAAATGTATTCTTCATAATCACGTGTGTGATTAGTTGGCGGCTGTCAAGATACGTATTTGATTACCGCAAACCAGTAGTAAATGAGGAAATAATTCCTAGAGCTATCGCGTTCTATTCGCTTGTACTGTAAGGTTGTAAGCCCACGAATAATCAATTGTGTCCAGTGCGTGTACAGGACTGAGAAATCTACGCTACTGCCAAATGAATCCGCGAAATTGACGTACCTATACCCATAACTATTGTATGAAAAACGGATTGTTTATATCCAATATGTCTGCGTGGTAGAAATTTCACTGCAGACGACTTTAGCAGCGTATTCTGTTACATTCGTTTGCTTTTTACAAATAACTCACTGGATTGGTCGCCTTAGGTGCCCTGGTAAATATATTTATTCCATAATGTCTATTCTGTTTTTTAAGATGGTTGGTTATTTACAATTACAAACACAAACCAAAGCTTTGGTCCTGAAGTTCACGTATTTATCACCAAATATTTCCACACAAAATATATATTGTTTTAGTTTACTTATTTCTACAAATCGATTTTTAAGTTACTATTTTAAGTGCAACGTTTAGCATCATTGCCAACATGACAGGAACAAGGGTCGACTCGTGTCTCTACAATAAAAGTTTACAGTTGCGAGATTGTAATTCAAAACGTAATTCTCAATCATGATTATTTATTAAATAAGTAACACATATGAATATGTATATTTTTTTAAGTTCTACTTTCTCGATCCAAGCGTCGTCTTGTCTGGAGTTCCAGAGACACCGCACATATTCTTTCCTCTATTATGTAGTTTCAGTACTATCTCAACCATGTATAAATCTGGGAATTTCGTAACCTAAATATCTTCTGCGCTGAAACCCCTACGAATCTGTACAAGGACGCCGGTAATATTGAAAGGTTGGAATAGCAAAATTGTATTCACATCAGGGGTGGACACTGACCCCCAGGTATAAAGTAGAGGCTCTGGGGGTCTTTTCCGGGTAAATTAGGATTAAAATATGCAAAATGGCATTGTTGAAGCATTTTAAGCATTTTTTCGTACTTAAAACATTGCACACATACCATTGGTTTAGATATAAATTTGTTTAACATAAAATTTGTTTAAGTAAATAAATTGTATAAATTAACCTATATCGAGGGACAGGAATTTTTGGTGAAAAGATTTTTGCCACACTTTGTTTCAGTGTATTACGTTCACACCTGCAGCTCAACTTCATGGCTATTGACAAGAGTCTTTCGTGTAGAGTTGTTATTCAATTGACTGTGCCAATCAGTACACGGAAATCTGTGACACATCACGTCTGTGATTTGCGGGTTTAACCTCAAGACGCTGGGTGTTACGGCACCCAATCACTGACCACAAAGCCGAAATGCAGGTGCACACGTAAGGCACTGAATCAAAGTGCTGCAAAAATCTTTTCGGGAAATTTCCTATCCCTACCTATATCAAACCCAGAACTTTGTCTCTTTATGTTTAACTAGCAGTCCACCGCTGCTTCGCTCGCGAGTATTATTCGTAACTGATAATATTTACTTTTACTGAAAAATCTCTTTGTACACAAGATTGATACTTCAATCATCAAGTGTTAGAATGTCCAAGCGGCTAATTGAACTAAATCTGCAGCAGTATAAGTAGCTATAGCAGTGGCGTAGCCAGGATTTAAGTTTGTTGGCGGGGGGGGGGGGGGGGCAACAGTCACCCATCCTCCCTAATGAAGCGGGGGTCCGGGAGTCCTCTCCCGGAAAAATTTGGATTTCAAGGTGCAAAATGAGACTATTTTAGCAGTTTCCCTAGAAGAAATGTATATATATATATATATATATATATATATATATATATATATATATATATATATATATATATATATAAATAAACCTAACACAGTCTTGCCATGTTTTCCTTTGATTTTTTTTAAAATTATTCCTTATGTCATCAGTAATTTTTAAGACTGTCCCTTAAAGATTTATTAAAAATGTGTTTTTATAACGATAAACGTAACATTTTAATTGTTATGTATTATGTGTTGGTATCTCATATATATGCAATCTGTTTATTAAAGTATTTTAATTTAACTTATTTGAGTAATGCAATATTTTTAGCCTGAATGATCAGAAGAAAAGCCTAAGTTATTTGTAATTAGTTAAAGGAAATTCTCGCCTAGCACATGAACTGTGATATATAACACGTCACACGTGTTTTGCTTCACATAAAACTGCTGAAATTATTGCCAGTATTTTTACATATTAGAATAAAAGACAGTCGAAATATGCACCTATGTTTTTAAATCCATAGCACACACTTTTAACATAACTGTAACACCTTTAAAATTGATGTATCTGCTTTTTGAAAACTGATGTATCGAGAAAAATAACAACTGAACTTGTAAAACAGAAATATACCAGCATTTGTTTGAAATTTACGCCTTACCTTCCACCTTTAAAAATCACATAAATATGTTTTTCAGACATCTTACTGGCAGGTTGTTGGCTAGCGAGTCCCTATACACCAGGAGGAACAAGCTTATGGCTGACGAGAGTAGTTGAATACAAGACTGCAGTAAAATCACTGCATGCCTCTTTAGTGTTCTGTTCATGAAGACGATATTATTCTTTACGGATTCGCCTGACACAATGTTGTAGGCCATGATTTGACATACATAAAAACAAAATATATATCTTTATATTTAAAAAATGTTGACATTTTCATTTTTAAATTCAATATTTCTTATTATATACAACAATATATATATTTTTTGTTTTAACATGTGCCTATGACATTATTATACACTGTTAATTTATTCGGTTTGGTATGTCAGTTGGTTTTAGTGGCTTACATAAAACCGTAAAGTGCAAATTTTGATGTTTACGACTCATTACGCAAAAACTATGAGATATACACAAATTTCCTAAGAGGAAGATTTAATCACAATATGTCTTTAGTAAAAAAAATATCTGGTACAAATATAAAAATAAAAATAGATGTTGAAAACTGAGGAAGGGTGTTCAAGTGCGATAAAATCATAATTTTATATTTATGTGAAATAATGTTAGTTTTGTTGACGCTATTAGTGGGTACAGTTTCCTCTAACATAACAATTTTAGCTTTCATAGTTTTCTCAGAACAGTGCGTCAAAGTCGAAATTGGCATATTCTGCTGCCATGCAAATAGTGAAAACCAATTGACTTACGTAAGTGAAATAATTCACAGTGAAATAACATACTATGGGCTACGTAATGAAACAATTTTTAAAAATCCCGTGAACAATTTTTGTATTTAAAAATTGCTGAATTTTCAACTTTTTTTCCTGTACCTTTGCGATTTTTCTAAACATTCAAAATACTACATTATGGTCTTTTAAATACTTTATTGCATAGCTCATGGGATGCAATATCACAGTGAACTATTTTATTTAAGTAGGTCAGTTGGTTTTCACTATTTGCATGGCAGCAGGACAAGCAAATTTTGACTTTGTCGCACCGTTAGGAGAAAACTACGAGAGCTAAAATTGTTTCGTAAGTGGAAACTGTACTCACAAATATCGTCTACAAAACTAACAATATTTCATAAAGAAATAAAATTATGATTTTATCGCACTTTAACACCCTTAAAGTTGTCTAGCGAATGACTGGAATAATTAAACTTCATTTATATAGCCTTGGACAGTAGTATGCTTTGTTTTCGAGTAAAAAATTAAAATTGGTATTTAGAAAAATAGGGAGTGGAAACACAAAATCCATAACAATTAAAAACTGTAATTTTTATAGTTTTTAATATGACAATATCCACGACTCTATAAAAACCGACTTTCAAAAATACTCGCGTTTTGATTTCAAAATAATTTTACATCTTTAAACCTATCGCGCAGATATATTCGTATAGAAAAATTATTTTGAAATAAAAATTTGAGTAGGCTATTTTTGAAAGTCGGCTAGAGTCCTGGATATTGTCGTATTAAAAATTATAAAACTTTCAATTTTCAATTTTTACGGATTTTGTGGTTTTCATCCCTTATTTTTCTAAACGCCAATTTTTATTTTTTACTTGAAAGCAAAGCATACTACCGCCCAGTGCTATATAAATATACGCTCATAAATAAAATGTCTACACGGCAAAAGAATTTCATTAGAATAAGATGAGTAGTTTAGATTTGATCGACGATTGAATATTCCAGTTGTTTGCTCGACACCTCAACTTTCCATACCCCTTAAATAGTAGAACTTCTAAAACGAATACCTGTAAATAAATAATTTTAGCATTTACATATTTAGGAGAAGATATCCTTAAAATGTTATGTTTATAGGGCTAATCAGTTTGGATTGGGCATTTTTTAGTGGATGAGGACATGCTCTTAATTTATGTTTTATTTGGCCTCATTGATGATTCGATGGTGACAGATGAACTAAAAATTCAATGTTTGAAGTTATTGAAAAAACTTGCGTGTACGACTAAAAGTTGAAACTGTCCTACCGCTACCAATTTAGCAGTCTTACTCACCCAATTCTAGTAACCAAGATTAGTGAGTTCTTTGAGTTACATTTCACAACTCAGGCCCTATCACCAGACAAATTACATAATAAACTTTACACGACCTCATCGGCTCTACCTCTGAATACTCATCAAGCTCAACAACTCAAATAAAAACGCACGAAATAATTTGCTGGACCGATTTCGGCAAATTATTATATATTAAGATTAAATGGTTATTTGACAAAAATTTACTGTATCGCGTTTGAGGTCGATAGGCAACGGTTATTTTGACCCGGCAAAGTAACTTTATTTCACTCAAAATATTCTCTAAAACGTTTAACCGGAAAAAACAAATATAGTTTTTAAACACTCTACTCCCAACTGTCTATTATTTCACAAAATGACCTCAGAACTAAAAAAAGGTAATATAAAGCAAGGCAAAGTTATCCCCGCAGTGTCAAAATTCCGCGATTTACGGTAAAAATAATAAGTAGCATTTTAACTGCTCATACATCAATGAAGTAATTTATTTTAAACCTTACCGGCACTGTTACACCATACTCGTCATCTTCCCTTCCATCTTACTTCGGCACTTTGGTAAAATATGACATTAGATTATTTCCTTTACTTTTATTCACACACATCAAAACTTTCGTGCGACGTAACTTCACAAACAAAAATAAAATTACATTTTAAGCTGCGTAAAAATGGCTCGAAAAAGCTGATGTAGCACAGACATTTACAGCGCTGCAGAAGTGATACATTTAGCCTACAGACAGAGACTAGAAACAGGTCATGTGGATACCAAACTCGGCACACTTTCTAGTCCCTTGAAGCTGGCAAACCAATTGTTTGAAGGATGTGGTTCAAGGGGTAGGTAGTGGCTGACCAGCCAGCACCCTGCTGTGACAAGAGACAGCACTCAGAAAAAAAAAAATAAAAAGTAAACGGGGGAGAGAGGCTTTGACCCGGACGTGAATTCTTGCAACTTAGTACAAAATACACCTAATTCCAGAGTCCAATGGACAAGACACATTATTATTATTAAAAAAAAAAACCTACATAATGTATTTGTGAACATTTTAGTAATTAAATTGCCGAAAACTTTCATAAATATATTTATGCAGCATTAGGTTTATATTTTCAAATTTGAGTATTTCGGTTTCGCCCCCCCCCCCCCTCTGGATACGCCACTGAGCTATAGCTGTTCACGCGAAAAACAGTCTTAAGTTTGTCCCTGTCACTGACAGCTACATCGCCTGGGCCTTATTTAAAGTTGTGCAAATTTTACGTTGTGGGGTAATTACAGATACCTAAAGGTAAGTGGTTAATCGAATGAAAAACGTATGTTTACCCTGCGCACAACCATTGGTGACGATGCCCTCAATTACATATTTTCATAATATTCACTTGAAGTTTAATACCATAAGAAAGTTTTAACGGGAAAAGATTTCTCGAAAATGTGTTTAGTGCCCCAACTTGGAGATTAGTGAGATGATATATGTGAGCTGACATTGTCGAGGAACCTAGTGGAAAGTGAACTGCATATTTCACCCTTTTTAAACGGCTACATGTAACTTGCACTAATTCGATCTGCCTTGTAGTTTTTGTGTGTCAGAACTGAACGTTCGCATGCAGCATTTTACGGAATTCGAGCCCAGAACTTTCCGGAATGTAGACCAGAACGTAATTAAAATAAAATTTAATTTAAAAATTAAATATTCATGTCCTGGGTTTATAGAGGTTATACAACACCACTTCTCGGTAGGTTACTGTAGAGTGAAACTCATGTATAAGTTACTTCTCGCTGCTCGTACTTGCTTTACGGATCGTCCGCCTTGAAATTTTACAAACTTCGTTACATTATTAATGACCAAGTTTTCTCATAAAGTAAAAAACAAACTACAATATGATTTTTAAATACTTAATTAAGCATCACTCTGACGCGAATAACGCCTCAATATCTCTACTGGTTAGATAGATATCATGGGTTGATGGAAAACAAATTACGTGCTTTTTCACCCTTTTGGGTGTCAAATTAAAAAAAAATTAAAATCACATTCTAGACATTTGTATAAGTATCTAATTGAAGTGCGAATCACGACGCTAGCCCGTTCAGTCGAATCAAAATAGATTATTTATTTAAAAAAAAACATATGACTACTGCATAGTATAGAGATTTCGAATTCCGAAAATTTTTTAAAAACCTTTTGCGATCATTTCTGTAATCATGATCCTGAAACAAAAATTAACTATATATCCCGACAGGTTCGATAGATATCGAGGATTAATCTCAAACACATTCAAGGTATTTTCACCACCTAAGAGAGTGAATTTCGAAAAACCCTTAAATCACGATTTAGCCTACTTTACTTGTGTCTCTTGGACGTGAAATACACGACAATATCCCGCTGGGTTCAAGGTATATCGACGATTAATTGAAAACACTTTTCACCATGTTTCACCCCTTTTGACCTCCTTAGGTGGCGAATTTCGAAAATTCCTTAAATTGCTTTCAAGGTATTTGAGTAAGCATCAATCTTAAACAAAAATCACTACACTATATAAAAATAAATTAGATCGCTATGTATCGATTGTGAATCGAAAACGCATTACACCCCTTATTTAACCTCTTAAGGGTCGAATACAGAAAATATATTTTAATGGTACTTGGGATATTTACAAAACATCAACTATAGCAAGTAGTGCTTCGATATCTCGATTGGTTCGATATATATGTATATATATATATGTGTGTGTGTGTGTGTGTGTGTGGAGGGATAATCTAAAATACATTTAACTTATTTTCACCCCCGTAATTAAAGAATTTAGAAACGTCTTGGAGTCCTGTCATAGACATTTGTTTACGTACCAATCAAATTAAAAATCACGACGATAGCCAATTGTGATTCAAATATATAGACGATAAATAAAAAACACATTTTACCTCATTTTACTGCGTGGGGGTCGATTTTCAAAAAATCCTAAGACTGCTTTTTGGGTATTTACGTAAGCAATATTTTTAAGTGAATACGAACTCTTTATACCGAAGGATTCGATATATATCAGTAGTTAACCGAAAAAAAAACATTTAATGTTTTTCACCCTCTTAAATGTTGAATTTCGAAAAATCCTTAATTTGGGCAATATGCATTTTTATGAGTGTCCTATTAAAATAAAAATTACGATGATATGCTTTAGTGTTCGAGCTGTGTAGACGTTCCTTCGGAAATACATTTAATTCTCTTTCACCCCCTTAGAGGTTGAATTTCAAAAAATCCCTTCTTAGTGCTCGCCTACGACATGAGGGGAACCCACACAAAAATTTTCACCTTTTTAGGTTCAGTGGTTTAGGCTGCAGTTTGATGTGTCAGTCAGTCAGTATTCATTTTTTATATACTAAAGTGTACATTACTTATGCTGAAATTAATTTATTTGAAATAATAATTATTAAATCATAATTCAAATCACACAATGTCGAAGTTCAGTTTATCACTTATGCATGCATATTTTAAATACGTAATTTAATTCTGAGCTAAGAACAACACACTACAAATTGTATATGACACATTGTTGCACATATTCATTTCAGTATGAAAAATCCATCTTCAACTGAATTTATCGAACTGCTTGTAACATATTATACTACAATTGTCTGTTAATGTTTGGCACGTTGACAGTATTTTAAATTGTTGTATTTTTTTATAACATTTGACCAAATAACCGTTTCAATCAATGCAATTTCACAAAACATAACTTTACAATCATGATTATTACTACAGCCATTCCAAGTTCCGTATGGGACACTCGAACAACAAAAAACCAATCATTGTGTACAAGTTAAGTTATTTTGCTGGCTAATGAACATTCATTGTTCAGTTGTTCAGATAATGGTATAATTTTTTCGGAATACAGTAAAGTATGTCGATTGAATGTGGTTCCGTTCGGGACAATAAGGCTCCTAATACTGGAATGGCTGACTTGATTATTTCCACTTTGTTACTAGATACCGAAAAAACTTTTTCTTTCTGTCGTTCTACAAATTCATCAATCGCATAACTAATATTTAATGTTCCTGTATATAATTTTGGTGTACCTATATGAAGCATTTATCGATGCTTTATAAGTTTGAGACATTTATGCACGGAGATATGTCTTCATTCGTCGTGAAGCACTAAAAAATAGACCTCCTGAAGCAGCTGAAGCAGTAAACACATAGGTACACACATTATCGAAAATAATTATTCCTTTACGAGGAAAATCTCTCAGAGCATCAACGATTTACTGCACAACAACAACAAGTTGAGCCGCATGTGTTAGCAAGTAGAAATATTCTTTGTGTATACCGGAATGTTCACGTATACGCCACTCTTTTTGCTACATTTATCTAAACACTTTCCGAAGAGAAATAGAAGAGAGAGAGAGAGAGAGAAAGAAAGTACAATTTAATTTTCTGGTTGATCAAAGTCGTCTTAAATTACATTTTATGAATAGGTTAATAACTGGAAAAAGTTGTGCTGAAATCGTCCCTCATATTACCTGACATGAGATTATGTATGATGGGAATACTCGTACCTATTTAGTGTCATTACTACTCTCGATTCTTGTCGGCTATTTGGTTAATATATATCAGTAAAAGAGCACATGTTCACAGAGACACATAATGTAGCAAATGTGGTCTTAAAACAACTCACGACGAATGCGCATCTTTGTTTTCGTTTTTCCGAAAATGATACGAGGGCGGCGGCACAAGCTTGTCAGGGACTTCATTATAAACTGCACCAATTCATACATTCGGTTATTCGGTTTATTATTGAAACATACATGTAATGGTTGGGAAGTATGAAAGTCAACAAACTGCAAGGTGTATGTCCCCTTTTGCTAACGGAATGCATTCTCCTATAAATTAGTGCTTCGCGTTAAAATTAAATTAAAACCAACATGTCCTATCATTTCTGAACACATTGCTGTGTTAAAATCGTACAATCACGAAGCCGCTAATTAAAATTCTGAGCATTCACATCACACGTAAACCTTGATTATCTACTTCCCTTCATAGTCGTAAAGTTTATTTGCAACCGGACATGCTCACGGATGCATTACCTTACATTTAAGTTAACTGAATATTTTATTAAGCCTAATATTTTTAAAAGTGATTAAATCCAGTCAGAAAGCATAAAACAAATACATTGTGTACAAACGTTAATAAGAGGCACAAAAAAGACTAGAAAATGATGAAAATATTATAAAATTCATCAAGCGCCTTGAAATTTGCCAGTAATGGTAGGGGGAGAGGTCATCTCATTACAGTCACAAATGCTATGTTTTTTCTATTCTTTAGGAGACAGATTTCTAAAATCTTAAAAATCACATTTTAGCGTATAGTCATTTGTATAAGTATTCAATTAAAATGGAAATAAAAACCATAGATCGTTGAATTAAAGTAATGTCGTCGAGGTACGAAAATGAATTCCCTCTCCTTACACAGTTGAAAGGTGAAGTTTTATCCGGAAATTATTTGTGAATATTTATGTAACTATCATCCCGAAGAGAAAATCATATACATATAGACTGTATATAGGCTATATCGGATTGGACCTATACTACAGATATCGTATTAAGTAATTTTAGTGGTTGTTTGCAGGCCAGTTCACATATATTTTTGTATTTATCTTTGTCCATGGACACACCGAGCTATGAAGTTTTATAAATATTGTGCTTTGTTTTTATGACTGTATAATATTGTACTATCCGAGGAAATATGGTTTCCAAGGTTTCTCACTACTTCACACGTAGCGTTTTACGATTTGATCAGAATAGTGACCAGGTTAAGGGCCAGAATCGATTCCAAAGCTAGGTGTGCTACGAGTAATAGCGAGACGTAGGCGAAATAAGTAGGTGAAGAAAAAAAAACGGAAGTTTTGTTTTGGAACGTTTGGACTGAGGAAGGAGAAAATTTTTATTAGAAGAGAGAGAATACGTTCCAACTGAGACCAAGATATCACGTATTTGATGGAGCTGCGAAGACATTGGGTTGAGAACGACTGAAGAGAATATTGTACTTACAAATAAGTCGATTGGAGATTTCCACTACAACGCCGGAGCTGAAGAAGATGTCAGGCCAATTTCCGAGCCTGAACTTGCTGTCAGGACCCCAGGGGCCGGAGCTCAACGAGGTCTCATCTCTGTAGACCTCATTCGCCAGTACGTACATCGTCCATCCGCTGAATCGGGAGAAGTGGATATCATCCCAGGGTACTGCGCCAAAGAAGCCGAAGTCGGTGAGCCCAGTTTTTTAGCCGCACACTACACTCCAACACAAACTCAGCCGCCATTTCCTAGCCCTCTTGGAAGTCACATACTTAAATGTCTGCCAGAAAACGCACTTAATTTGGGATTAAGTCTGGAACTTTAGCCTGTTCGCTAGTGTAATTAAGTATGGTCACGGCGCATCATTTAATCCATTACACATTTTCGCAAAATTGTCCTTAATTTTAAGTCGCTTATTATCCATTCTAAATAATCCTGGTATCCAAACCTTGGAAAACATATACAATATTCTTATCCTCACGTGGACGTCATCAACATTATCTAATTTGAAATTAAATAACTTACATTCTGAATGATCAGTCTTTGATTTCCAGGGGGAGGGTATGCTCAAGTCACTGGCACACAAATAGTATGCCGAGGTACCTACTGAGTTTCTCTAGCCGACCACATATGGAATGTATGAGGTTACCTTGGATTCACGTTAAACATATTTATTATAATATGTCCTCGCTTGTAGCCGGGCGTTTTTATATTACAACTGGGTCGATGGAATAGCGAGAATTCATTAATAAGAAAACAATTACCGCCTCGTCGCTTCTTTTGGTTCGAATTACCAAATTTGAAAAAAATTAAATTTGTTAGGCATACCTAGATGAAGCGGTTTGTATCAAACACCCTAAAGCGGAATTCACGATAGAGCTTCGCGAAGTGGGATGGTCGACGTCAATGGATGCCGGGCCCTTACGAAGCCGATCCAAAATACAGCGACCAAATATCGCCGACTATCGTCAATGCAGTTTTGTTCAGCAGTAAAGAAATATAAATATAGACTGTATATGTATCGCAAAAATAAAGACGAAATATTCTGTAAATTATAGTTCGTCCTATATGCGAATTATAATTACTATAAAACCATTAGTATGAAATAAAAAATCGACAATTTTTTGACACAACACCGAACACAATATCAAATAATAGATAATCTGCAAGTTACAATACAATTATCTAGGCTAACTTAACAAAATTTACGAAAAGAAAACGTATACAGGTCAAATTTATTTAAGGAAACTATATATATATTTAAAATTCACGTTTCTTCTGTTAAAGATGGCGGGTTCAATGTTTACAAAACTTCCTTTTTTCAGCGCCCGACGCCGCCAAATCAAACTTCTACGATGGCTCCAATGCTCGTGACGCTCACTGCTGGCGTCAACTTTTCTGATTGGCTAATACTCATCGCACAACGTCGTCGCGCCGCGTCGCGAAGCTCTATTGTGAATTTTGCTTTACAAATCTGAATGGTTAGCTTGTATTCGAACATCGGAAAATATATATTGCAATGGCTCTACTGCTATAGCAAAAGGGTTTGTTGAAATTTGAACAGAAATAAAATTATTAAAATTACGTCAATGATTTTTAAAAGAGTGTTCAGTAGCATGAAATTATTGAACGCCGAAGTAAACATGTTATTAGTAAAGAACAGTACAACGTACTGCAACCAAAAGATGAGCGACAGAATCTTATCATTGGTTTGTAGTGGTGACGAAGTTAATTCTAAAGTAACATCGATAAATTATTTAAACGAAAAAACCTTAAAGATATTTCTTAAAGAAAAAACGTAAAAAATTAATGGAATTAAACATGATATGAACAAAATTCAAACACTGGAATAATCCTCTGTCGAAAGAAACAATCGTACCGAAGCAAATGTTTTCAGTAATGTCGCGAACACAAAAACCGTCGCTGCTGCACTCTATGAGCGACTCGAATAACTTATCATTTCAAGAAACACGAAGTTACCCGAAGTTTAGCGAACAGAGAAGGGAATACAAAACAAATGAATGGAATTTAGGATAAATATATTTTAAGGCAAGTGACTTTTAGGGCAAGTGACATTTAGGCCAAGTGACTTTTAGGCCAAATTACTTTTAGGGCAAGTGACGTTTAGGGACAGTGACGTTTAGGCCAAGTGACTTTTAGGGCAAGTGACTTTTAGGTCGAGAGACTTTTAGGCTAAATGACGTTTAGGGCAAGTGACGGTTAAGAAAATTAAATTTTAGGGCGAGTGACTTGTAGGGCAAGTGACT
>PNEQ01064713.1:55599-83179 GCA_003012365.1 Medauroidea extradentata | reverse complement strand
TAATGTTGCAATATTGCCTGGCAAGCCGGACAGCAAGACGTCCAAGCGGCAATCAGGTCAGCGTTGGGAAACCACGGAAGACAGTAACTCACCTCCACCCCCCCCCCCTTGTATTTGCACAATATTGAGGACAAGCACGCCGATATATGGCGCTGTTACCAGGCCCACCCGGGGGCTGTCTGTCTGTCGGTCTGTCGTCGAGCGGTCGTCCACCAGCACTCACCGCATCTACAGCAGTGCGGTTCTCCGCCGGGGACTCGGGCTCGAGCCCCGGCGGGTGCGTGCTCGTCCGTCGATGCCGTCTCCTCATCAATCCAGCTTTCGGTAAGGTCGTCAGATCTAGTTATGTGGCAGCTACTATCATCTTAATATATTACTTTAATAATCAGTAATATTGCGCTCCCCTCCTAAATAAATAGAACACTTTGTAACCTATTTTGTATTCAGAGTACCTGCCACTGTAGTATAGTAAATGCCCGTTTAACCATAACTGTCTTAAAGTCATTTAACCCTAAATAATATCTAAATAAACCCACAGTGTAGCTACCATCTGAGTGAAACCCCCAAACTAACAATAATAACTTAGGAACCCCCAATATAATAAACGACTTACAATATAAAATCATTTTGTAACAATACGAAACATATATCTACAATATTGTAAATAAATAATACATTAAAATATCTGCTTACCATATTAACATAATTCTATATAAATTATTGTACAAATTGTAACACCGCCAGATGTAAACAAGGCAAAGCTTCCACTAAATTACTACTAGCGCTCGGCGACAAAAAGGGAGTCACTTTCTTTTGCTGGAGAGCATTACGCTGTATCAAGACCTCTTACTCTTAGGCAGTGCTTGAGCTTTAAAGACCGCGAGTGTCAATGTAAAAAATAGAGACATAAAAATTGTAATTCGCATCTATCGTAATGTGGCGTTCTGTACGTCCCATCAAATAATGTACTTTCAGCAATGATGTGGACATCTTACAGAAATAGTTGAAAACAGCGTAAATTAGCTTAGAACCAAATAAATTACAAAATAATTAAAATATTAATACTGTTACGCTGCTTTTTTATTACATGACCAAACTGAAAGCTGACATATTGCAGCCGAAGATAAGGAATTGTGTACTTTAGTAGGGGGTGGGGGGAACAATTTTTTTCAACTAAAAACATTGGTGTAGAACATATCATGTTACGAACTGCAATATGGCGCCGTTAAATTTGGTCACACATGGAATACGTAGAGATTTTGGACAACGCTTAGCATCGAGCTCTTTAGCGCTGGTGGGAGTGATATGATGTGAGTATGGAGCAGCGCCGGAATGATGGGGAGGGGGAGACGGGAGATCCCCGCGTAAACCCGCCGACCAGCGGCATCGTCCGGCACGATTCCCACATGCGAAAATCCGCGGACCGAACCCGCCGGGAATCGAACCCGTATCGCCATGGTGGGAGGCGAGTGGTCAGACCCCTCGTCCACCGCGCCCCTTGTTACACATGGAGATAGGCCGCGAGCACAGAGTTCATTGTCGTACTCTCCGCGTTTAGATCACAATAAAAATGGTCTTGTCTGGTGACATCAGATCAGATAGTAGGCTCTAGGCTCCGTGGATAATTTCTTTACTACTCAAAACCTTCTTTGTCTATGACTTAAACTATTATCAAATACTTTTTATGATAATATCGGACATTCCATCTGATTATTGGAAACTTTATTTGTTAGCGATCCTAGTGAGAAGTGTTTGAGATTAGGCTTTCTTACAACTTTGTTTTACATTTGTTCGCAGTGTACATAACTTTGGTATCCATATAAATAGCAATAGCAATCGAAGTTCCACAGAGAACAGTACATACATTTTATTTTATGTCGTAGTTTCAATCATTTCTCGCTAGGTGGATGGTTTCATTCTTCGCAATGATAAAACATAGAAGTGTCCAGTATTGTAATATAAGGTATTTGCTACATATATCATATAGGCCTATATATATATTATATGCTGGATGTAAGGAAATTAATAGTTCAAACTCCAGGAGGTGATTCCTAATGGAAAATTAAGTACACGATATATAGGACACTTTCAAGAAAAGTGAATATTAAGGTCGCTAATAAAGAAATATCGAATGGGGATGCACTCTAGGACGAGGATAACTCCTAATTGGTAAATAACATTCTGATTTCGGACTTGTGGACTGTCATCATCTTTGCATTGTGACAATGGAATGATACCCCACGAGGGAGCGTTGCCGAAATAAAAGGGCGGGGAAACGGGAGTTCTCTGAGAAATCCTGCCGACCAGCGACATCGTCCTACAGAATTACTACTTGCCAAACACTGGGGATGTAACTTACCGGCACCGGGGATCGAACCCAGCGGAAATCGAACCCGAATCGCCGTGATGGGATGTTATGGTCCTGACCACTAGACCATATCGCGGCGAAATACGTAGGCTCCCTTGAGAGTAAGTAGCAATAATTTGAGTTGTTGTTAAGCAAGGCACCTAATTAACGAAATTGGACTATTAAAATATTACTGTTTCCACCAGTCATATCTATCCCTGTTTACATTAAAAATCATTTAAATAGCACCGATTTAGGCTTCGAAATTAAAAATTTTCAGGGAAAGGATCCCCCGGACCCCCACTTTAGTTAAAGGGTTGTAGTGAAAGGAGCCCCTCCCCCCATTAAAAAGGCTGCTAATCCGTCCTTGCTTACGTGAAGTTATAGATGGAAACGAGGCTTACCAGAGTAATGCAAATATTCTAGCAGGTGGGAGCGATATCCCGCGTAAGACACGAATAAGGTTCCAGCTGTTTACTACTGTTGTATTTTATGGTAACTGGTACAAAGAAGGGCGGAAGTGCCCATGCGATGCACGGATGCACGTAGTCATACCCCGAGCGAAATACTGATCACAGCTGAATACGGTTGGCAGGAGTCTCTGTCTAGGGAATGGCCGCGTGCCAATGTACGAACGATAATGAGTTACATGAAATTTACCCACGCTGCAAAATGCAAAATATGTTCGGGATATTTTGCACAATCTTAAATACGGACGTACCCTTGTTGTTTTCTATTTGATAAGCACAGGCTGTGACTCTGGACACTTGCAAACACAAGAGAACTTTATAATCACATTTCTAAGATTTAATAAGCATGGATTTAATATACGAAAATTGATACATCCTGAATTCAATCATATGAGCTTTGCCTAGCATTTTAAAACTTCAAATAATAAACACAAAAATGAACACCTAACACTTCAGTGGTCAGGATTACGCCTTTTTATTGTTTTAAACAGGCAACGACGCACCCAACACGCGACACTGCCCTGTCTTGAGGTGTTTGAGTAGCTGACAGGAGCACACATCATCAAACGGACCAGAGAGACACGTTATTCTGGGAATTGCTGCATTAAAGTACATATTATTTATACACTACTTTTTACCGAATCTTCCCTAGGACTACGAGTACTTGTTGGAAATTTTTTTCCTTCAGAGTTCGTGGTAGATAAACGCAGGAAACATAAATCGATTTCTGCCCTTTTTACGAAGCCAATATGGATAAAATACTCAATGACAATCCTAGATAATGGTATTTTGCCAACTATACGAGTAAATATTTATCCAAAATTACTAATTCGTTTCGCGTGATTTCTTGCGCCGCGGTTTAAATGCACGTAGTTCCGGCGTCAGAGATTGTACCTCAGAAATTCGTAACGCTGGAAACTATTTTGTTTAAAACGTTGGCTTAAACTATTGTCTAGGATTGCTATTGTTTGATTTTCGCAAATTGGCTACACGAAACCTACAGTTATAGGTTAATGCTTTTAGCTTTGAACTATGTACCACGCCCTCTTAAATTCGCCCTGTAAGAATAAACATTTCCGTGTGAATCTGATTCCTTAAGACGGGCGCCTACCCTGCGCTTCAAATTCGTTGCAGCGTGTTCGTAAACAGGTTTTATTTTCCGAAAATATTTCTCATGTGCCCATTATGCCAACGTACGAAAAGAAAACAAACTTCATACAAGGTCGGAACCTCATTGTTAAGACGCCACGCTCATTAAAAACACTGTTTCTAAGCCCTCCAACATGGCTAAAAACGGCCTTTTCAGACTTCCGTACTTCAAAATGTACTAACCGGATGTATGTGAAACTCAGATTGCGACCTGCACTGAACTTAGGTAGCTTCAGACCTTCCACCAATAAAATAATATGGTCACCGCTTAATGTTCCATAGTAAAAACCGTTCGGCGGGAAGCTTGCACGCTAGTTCAGCGCTTGGCTCGTTGAAGCGACACGGCATTTGATGCGCGCTTCACGATCGACCTTATTGCTCCGTCGCTTTTGAGTCTCTCACGCGCGGATAGGCGGCGTCATTAAGGCATATCTGAAGAGGGCGTGGTACATAATTCACCGCTAAACACTGTCTGTCTGGAAAACTACTGGGTTTTGTTTCGTCTCTTCATTGTATCGTTTGTCTTTTCTGGATATGTCTGATATCTGTTGCGTTTTGTCTCGTCTCTTTGTTGCGTATTTTTGTTATTTTTCTGTTCGTGTCTGATATCTACTGTGTTTTTTTTTGTTTCGTCTCATCGTTGTGTCACATGTTACTTGGTTTTTATTTTATTTGTTATTATTTTCATTTATTATCTGTTTGTTCCTTGTTTTTATTTGACCCGATTCCATTTTGGAATTTCATGTTGTGTATGTATCTTGCTGACTAAAACATACTCTGCTTATTTTATGGATTTGCTTATATTTGTTTAGTTTTCTTTGACAGTCATTCGATTTGCAATGGAGTACGTCCAAGAAACTGAATCCAGTTATTACAGTTAGATATTACGGCATCACTGTCGCTATCTGATACACGACAGGTAGCTAACCGTTTCTGTTTTTGTTTACAAATCTTAGTTTTTGCTCATCAGACTCACTACCTGACGGAACATACTCTGTATCTCTGTCTGAATCATAAAATATGTGGTCGGCAATTGAACACGAACTGCTAACTGAACGATCAATGTTAGCAAGGTTATTGTTTGTATTTCTTCCTTTATCACTTAGAATTACATCTGGCCTCTCCTCTACTTCTCTTTCTTGGCCCAGGTCTAAGCTAGGACTGTTCACACGTTCAGACATAACCACAACATTATAGACAGTTTCACTGTTGGTAGATAACTGTATATCTGACGTCTCAGCTACTTCAATTTCTCGGCTTACGCTAGAACAGTTCACACTTTCAGAAATAACCACATCATCATGGACCGTTCCACTGTTATTAAATAACTCTAATTGTGACGTTTCATTCACTGCAATTACTCGGCTTAGGCTACAGCAGTTCGCACTTTCGGATATAACCATAACATTGTGGAAAGTTTCACTCTTTGTAGCTAACTGTAATACTGATTCTTCCTCTACATCACTTTCCTGGCCCAGGCCTAAGCTAGAGCAGTTTCCTGTTTCGGTTGTAGTCACGATATTTTGGTAGGTTTCACTTTTTTTTTGTTAACTCTACTATAACTCTGGACCACTTCATGTTTCAGGCACAAACAAACGAAGTCACAAAAACCATGCCGCACATTGATGTAAACAATAACATAAATCACTAAACAAGTGACAACTACCAATTTTTATGTTATCCTGTCCATAGAAGTAACCATGTACCCTATTTGGCAATAGATACTGATAGAGGGATGATTGGTGCCTTTGTTGGCGTTTGATATCAATATGCAATAGTTTGACACGCAATAATATTCTAAATAAGCTGAAAAAGCCAGTGACAGTAAACAAATAATACAAACTACTCGTATTTGGCATTAAAATAGATGTAATTGAGCACAGGATGCCAAGATATTGCCGAAACACATTCTTACAAACAGTATTATTCTCGCGAGGTGACTCAAAATAGCTGATCGAGATCATGGATTCACCACACAGCATGTCAAGCAATAAGCTCAAAGTTATTTGGGTACTTCCACCACTATCTTCACTAATTATTCTCTGAGACAAAAGTACCTTAGGATACATGGGTTGTTTTACCTATATAATCACATTGTACTTATTTTGTAATAAAATTACCTAAGGGTACTTGAGTAGTTTTACTTGTAGAAAAACATCATACTTTTGATTTGGATAAAGTAATAATATTCGCAGTACTTGACTGCAATATCTCCATTTCGGAGGAAAATGGACTTGGGTAGTTTTACTTCTAAACCCTCGATATGGTATACGTATATATTTGTGATCGCTAACAAATTACGTATCATTTTCTAAGCACTTCAAAAAACCATGCGCTTTTTTTTAACTCAGCCAAGTGAACAACACATTTCAGTATGCAGCTGCACAGGTATATAAAAAATTAGTCATATACACAGAACAAGGATGGTAATAGTCATATTATATCCTATAGGCCTACTTTTTATATTCGTGGTATAGTATTCATAGATGTATTATTTTTGGAGCGCTCAAGTTTTCATTTTCTCTGTGGCATATAAGAATATATTGTTATTAAATAGGGAGTGTGATATTGTGATATTTTATTACTGTTCTATGTATTTTATTACCAACAAAAAAAACCATGACGGTTTAAAATTTTTTGTAGTATAAATTTCATTTCACTCCAAATGAAATGATTTGGTTAGACTCGCTGAAGATAAATTCATAAGTCGGCCATTCCATGTAAATAGTTAAAATGGGTAACCTTGACTGAGAACAACATAAAACCACGTGAGTAACAAGATAACCTTAGTAACAAGTAGGCGTAGGGCGTTTACATATATAAAGAGATATATGAAATAGGCTACATATCGTAAAACTCCTTACATAGGCATAAACGTACTACGAGAGCAAAGTACATTATAATATATTAAGTATACAAATGCACTGCATATAGAAATAGTTAGTTCACAAGTTGACTGCTGTGTAAAAAAATTTTTACGAAATTTGTAACGTTAGAAAGTGAGTTGAATCTGCAAGAGCTATTTGTTTTATGTATTAATGCAATTCAGTTCATGTATAACAGTAAGGTAGCATTACAACTGCATTTGGTCTCCTTGAGCGTAGTTCTTTTTGGAGATCTGTTACAATTGTTTTCTTCTTGGTAGGCGTCCAAATTCATTGTAATATCACATTTACCAGTTTCTTACAAACAAATAACACTTTAACGCATATATAGACCAAAAGGTACAAGATAATTTGAAAAGACTAAATAATATTACAACAATAATGTGTGTACATATGTGTGTAAGTATATATAATACATAACAATTATAAACTATAACCATAATAAGAATATATCTTGTGTTCTGACTCTACCACATAATCCTAAAATCATAACATTAATCTGCAGTCAATGGCCTAATGTAATATTGCACATTTCACTATTAGGCCTACCGAGTACATTCATCTGTACTACACGGCAAGAAAAAAACAGGATGTGACCCTGAGCACAATAGAACTGTACAAGTAATTATTAGTTTCTTTTGTTATATCTTCACGTAGATAGTTTATAAAAAATAACGAAGGGGCCGCGGTGGCCGAGAGTCAGACCTCTCGCCTCTCGCCGAGGCGATCCGGTTTCGATTCCCGGCGGGGTCGGTCCCCAGATTTTCGCATGTGGGAATTGTGCCGGACGATGCCGCTGGTCGGCGGGTTTCCTCGGGGATCTCCCGTTTCCCCCGCCCTTTCATTCCGGCGCTGCTCCATACTCACATCATGTCAACCCCCACCAGCGTTAAAGACCTCGATGTTGAACGCTGACCAAAACATCTCACATCTCACATATAAAAAATAACGTGACTTTTGCACACTTTCCTTCTACCAAGGAGACACTAGCTTTGAAAACGTTAACTGGATATCTGGTCAACAGTGAGGAAGTCTACTTAACTATAGTATAAAAGTACTACAAGTATATCTTCATCATTTATACAATAAAACAGTGGCTGCTACCCAAATAAATTATATTTTAGATGCTTGCCTTTAGTGACGATATTCCGAAATTTATGTTTGCATTGCTTTTTTAAATACTGGTATCGTACATCGCAATTTTTTGGCTAGCGGGAACAATATGTAACAGAAAATCAAAATACAAACAAATATAAAGAATACTGGTAACACCATTTTGAAATTCAATTAGGAAAAGGAACTTGATGCTCTAGATTTGAACAAGTACCTTGCTATTCACCTAGATAACTGATTTAATGTAACGCACATTTAAAAGGTTATGACACCCAATATTATTTAAAAACGATTTGTCTTTAAACATACCCAAGGTTCGAAGGAAGAAAACTGGAACAGAACTGAAGAGTTTATAATTTGTTTGAAAGATTTTCGCTTCGACTTATTTAGCAATATTGTAAACACAAACATATTTTAGTAACCTATAGTAAACTGGAAATATTTTATCTGTAACTAACGTTCGAAATTTACATAGTTACTCAGCAAAACCAATTAAATTTTTTCTCAACTTTCGAAATCGGAAAACATTTTACTGTGTATATTTTTATGGTCGTCGTCTAGAGGTGTGAAACTGAGATGGAAAATTGCTTATTCTAAATTAAAGAAGTAAATTTTTTTTCTAAGAAAAATTCAATTTTGGCAATTGAGGTGTACGTTACATTTACCTCCCACTTTGAATTCGCAATACGTACAGTAATTCTACTTTAAAGGGGAATAATTCGAAACTAAAGATAACACTGTTTTGTAATTTGGTTTAAAAGTATTGCTATTGTGGTATTTGTTGAAAGCAATATTATTCTAGGCTTAGTAGCCAGATTATAAATTATTCTATTGCGAGAGCTTGAGACTTTTTTTTTTTTTTTTTCAGTTTAGTAAAACAATAAAACTAGTTCTTATTATCTTTTGTCTCAATCCCTATGCTCAAAATAATCTGCATCCAACGATTTCTGATGAAATAATACTATATGCTACAAATATCGTTGGATGCAGATTGTTTTGAGCATAGGGATTGAGACACAAGATAATAATAAAAATTAATTGTATTTTTTTTTCTAAGCTGACCTATTACAACTATTCCAAGGACAATATTATTACATAGATGCCGCAAGTTATTTAGTTAAGGATTAGTTAATTCCATTTTCCAATTCCCACGCGCATAACTTAAAAAAATAATGCAACTGTCACACTTTATTTGAGATAAACCAGATCATGCAAAAAGCAGTTCGCATTCACCAATAATTAGATGCAATTTATATAACAAAGTTGGCCTAACTTTTCACTAAACTGATATTTTCACTAAATATCTCAGGCAAAATTCTTGTGATAAGCGTAAGGAAAATTATTGCGTAAATCTTCCATCTCTACTGAAGAATACTTTAAATGCAAATAAAGTCAAATATTACCCACGTATGTCATGCGTTAACTATTCTCTTGACTGAATTGTTACAATCTTACTATTAGAAAAATTATAGGCCTATTTATTTGTATGTGACATTGACATAGTAAATGTGTAAGGCCTAGTACTACATGAAACTGTTAATTTAGTTACACAATTTTGCGCTTATACATGAACATATTTTATATCGTCTTATATTCAAGATACGAAGTCCAAAATTATGTATTAATTAAGGCATTGATTTGTTGTAATTATGTGTATGTATATGTGTAGGCCTACTAACGTAACACGTTTCAATTCCCGCTCGTGTGTAATATCTTAATGTCATTTTACGTAATATATTTGCATACATGGATGTGTTTGTTAATTACTGGCGTATGCTGTGTCTATGGTGAAAATATATGAAGCAATAGATTTTTGATATTATTATATGATGGGAAGTAACAGGATTACATATGTATGAATCCTAAGAAAAACGTTTTTTTTTTTTTTTTCAGAGTATACAGCTGATTTCGACTGATTTTGTAAAAGTTTCGAACACGAGCTGTTGTACCGTACGTCTTTTGGCATCATGGAAATATCAGCAAATTTTGAAAAATTGTGCCAGTTCTACTTGAACGAACATACATACTTTGAACACTGTTTCTTTCACGTGAGGTCGGATATCGAGATGTTAATGAAGAGATACGAATATCTCAAATGTCTGGTGCAGTCGTCGTGTTCCGAGGATGATATTAGAAGGTACATGGAGAAGAACGTTTTCTTCAGGAACATCATAGAGAACTCGAGCCACGAGAACAAGCACCTAGAGGAAAAGATTCTCGCGCTGCAAGAAGTGATCGCGCGGACGAAGAGGTGCGATCAGAGGCTGCTGGAGGATGCGAACCTGCAGAAGCAGGCTGGGGAAGAGACCAAAGACCAGCCAGCAGTCCAAGAGGAGAAGAAAGAAGAGGAGCAACAGACGACGCAGGTGGTCGCAACGGTGCAGGAACGAGTTCAGTCGCAGGTCGAAGTGTCCCTGTGGTCCCAGCTAGGCAACGAACTGTCGCGAAGGCATCAGCACCAGGTCTCCGAGATAGAGGGCATCATGGTTGACGTGGCCGTGGTGAGGAAGGAGATGGAGAGGGTGATGTCGTTGTCAGACGGTGACTCAGCGACGGGAAGAGACGCCGATGACGGGAGGCCATCTAAGGAGATGAAAGGCGTGCTCAGCATGGCGACGGCTGTCATCTCGCAGTTGGAGAACTCGATGCAGAAGCACGTGAGCATCTTCCAGCGCGACATGGAGCAGGTGATGAAGGCGAACGCCTCGCTGGAGGTAAGGTGTCAGCAGCTGGAGCAGCAAGAGCTGACGGCGGCAGGACAGTCGCAGGATGAGAGACATGACGAGTCAAACACTAAAAGGCTGCAGGTACATGTCGAACAGCTGGAGACGGAGTTACAGGAGACTAGGTGCCGCCTAGAAGAACAGGAAGCCGCCGCCAGCGAGGCCAACAGCCTCCTGGACAAGACCAAGAAAGACATGGCCGCCATGCACCAGGTATATGTGCCATGCTATCTATCACCAGATGCCAACTACCGTACTTAAAGTTTTACTGAGTTACAATACTTCTAGTACGGTACTATAGAAAATACTTGGCTCGCATTTCGGAGAAGCTTGATTTCATTCCATTTCCGTCCACCCTGCCATAGATTTTTACGAAATCACACCAGGTGACTTCTGGGAAGGTCTCATACAATTGATTTTTTCCACATTTCTTATTAACAGAGCCATTATTTTAGTATTACTCTGTTTCGCATAGTTACAGTAGAATTTTACATTTCGGAGGGTGCCCACATTTAAATAGTTGTAGATGTTTGATGTTATGTCAGGCGACATTTTTGTTTCAGAAATGGAACCAAGATGTTTATTCCACCGTATGTACCTTAAATTTTTATTTTTTTTGCAGCGTTGCATACACTACAAAATGTTAATAGTAATTGCTCATAGGTAGCTGTCAAAATTTACTTAAGTTAAACGAAGCAGGGTAGAGTAAAAAAAGTCTGTCTCAGTTTAGTTTGCCAGATTTTGACAGATCTCTTGATAAGAATGATTCATGTGCATATTTTTGTTGTGGCATATGGTTTCCTGGAAAACGCGTCTCCTGCAATCCTGTTTACTGTCTTCTTATATAGGAATAATTTCTAGAGAAGTTAAGAGATATTCAGTAGGGATCATTGCCTTGTTGGCAGGGAGTTCGTTAGCGACAGAGAATCCCCGATAGAGGCAAATTAATTGGTTCACTAAAAAAAAAAAAAAACTTATTAGTCAAAACATAATATTTTGTCATATTGGACCTTACCACAAAAATTTTTTGCTGTCCCCAATAAAGTTTTGCAGTGACTACAAACAAATTTTGTAACCAGTACTAAATTATTTCGTGAGGTTCATAACGACAAAACATTTTGTAGCCACCACAAAACCGTTTTTTTTTTTTTCTGTGTAGATGGCTCGCAGGTAAGAACTCAGCATTTCTAGCATTCGCCTGGTATAATTTAGAAAGATCACGGAAAATTGATAAAAAAAGAATGTCCAGACCGGAAACTAAACTGGGGTTCTGCCATGAAAGTCGCGTTACTTCGCTAGGTAATATCGTTATCTTAATTGTTAAACCCCGTAACTCCATATTATGAAGATTTGACTTTCGAGACCTTTTAAACCATCTTACTGAGGTATTTCTAAACAAATATTGTTACACGTAGATATAAAAATTTAATTTATAATAATGTTATACAAAGTTATGTATTTTTTCTCAGTGTGAGGGAAATAAAATACTTTTTCTCTCCTTTTTTCTGAATGGACGCGAAATGGAGTTACTAGGTTTTACTATTGAGGTGACGGTATGTAAGAATAATCGCAAGGGTCCAAGGTGGTAAGAACGCAGCTCAAATGTTATAAAATATGCGATGTTAACGTCCCTGAAAAAATTGCAGGGAGGTGAGGAAACTGAATGTTGAAAATTTATTTAGTCTTTTTATGTACCTAGTTCCAGAAAAAGCTCATCACACTGAAAGCAATATTTTGAATTTTTATTGCGGTTTTTGTACGTTAAGTTAGTTTATATACTGGAAAGGCTAACAAAACAATAAATCCGATAACATTCAAAATTGAAAATTATCGAAGAACCTTTTACCATCTCACCATATTTTGCTTGAACTACAATTTAATACTATTGTGCTTGCAACCCTGGCATCTTTGTTTTGTGTTTTTGTGACTCTGAAAGGGAACCGATTATCGTTACCCCATAAGTGCACCACGTGTTTAGGAATAATCGGTATGTGGGTATGTGTAGTGTTCATTTACCGATAGAAACATTACATCGCATTGAATTTGCGTTGATCTAATTCGTGTCTATGTCACTGTAGTGGTAACTGTAAAATTGTACATGGTACCGTCACATGATTTATCTTTGACATTAACAAGCTCGGTAGGGACTGATGAAATAATTATTTGCGTACAATTTTTTTTTGTAAAATCTACATTTATACTAATTGTTCTTGTTTTTTCAGTGTATAACAAGGTAGTCACTGTTAGTATTTGCAGTTGTTAATATTTTTTACACGACACAACTTCATGAATAACTACAAGTCAGTGTCTAAATGTTTTTCTCCAAAGTGTTATTCTCAATATTTCTCATCAAAACCAATAATACGTTATCCTAACTAAATACCAACTTTTTCAACAGGAATCCCTATACTGTATCCATTCTAAGGTTGCAGCAGAAATAAACACTGTCACAGGTGAGCTCTCGATCATTGGTTGGCTGGTTAGTTAACAGTGTCGTTGCGGCAGGAAATAGGTCCTAAGCTAAATTGCTGTGTTTTAGTTCAGGATAGGTGATTTAATCGTTCAGTTGCGTTCTTTTAATCCTCTGTAATATAATATCACCATGTGCGCATGAAATACTATACGTGCATGGAATGTATTAACTACGACTTACGTGACGACGCCACGTCCATCGTGATTCCATTTCCTCCACAGTGAGACGCGATTCCGTTTCTCCACGTGTCGCCAGTCGACAGCACGCGAGTCACGCGGAGGTGGTGCGACGGTTTATTGCACAGCGAATGTCGTTCAAGCGCGCGAACAGGCGGAGTGACACAAGCTGCAATCTTGGAATGGATAGAGTATAGTTTCAGCACTCCTTCCGTCCAACATTTTCCGCTGACTTGTTGTCGCTCTTTTTTGACGACTACGTTGTTATCTCGTCCATCAACACTACTCCCCAGATCAGCCTCTTCGTAAACCCCGACTCAAACACACTAACATTTACTGATGACACGATCACACTTACAACCTTTATAGCGAACGAGACTTCGCACAGACAGTTCTTTGTACTCCCAGTAGAAGTGATGAAAGGGGCCGCACCCTAAGTCTTCCAGTAGATAGGCCCAAGTTCCGCAACCACCTACTAGCGCGCCGCTCAAAGCCAGTTAAGGCCACGATCGGTAGTTGTTTTTCACATGGGTACAAAAATAATTTTATAACGAAATACTTTGGAAAAATTCAAGACTATGAACAGTCACGCAAAATAATGCACCGTTTGTTCACAAAAAAAAATTAAAATACTTTTACTTGAATTTGGCTTATTTTCATAACAAAATTGGTGATACTTTGGGTTAAAATTCTGGGAAAATATTAGGTTTATTGCTACAAAAAATATACTAATTATGAAAAATACATGACAAAACAATGTAGGGATTATTCTATACTAAACTGACGATGCTTTTAAAAAATATTTTCAAAATTAGACTAAAACTATACCGGGCTTGACCGGAACTGTACCGGGTATGTTAAATCTCTGCCACCGCTCTGAAGTGGTTGCAGAAGAAATGCAACGGAAGAGAGATGACAGCCATTAGCGGCCTAGTAGCCTACCCGGTCCGGGTTGTATAACGGAATGATGCATTACAGTAGCGAAAGTCAGTTTCTCACGTGGAAACTGTTGTTGTAAATAATTGTATCTGTTTATATAATATTCTACCCAATAAGCTTTGATTTCGCCGGACTTAATTTATGAAGAATCTGTTATAAGAAAGTTTAAAACAATGGAATATTATAGTTTAGGTTAATATAGTAAATGTGAGTTTAACAAATTGAATATTATTGTTTTGAGAATACGAATATCTGTGAGACATTAATGTTTAGAAGTTCAAACTTACCGCTAGATATTGTGTAAATAAAACCACTTAAATAAATAACTTCAAGTGAAATATCTTAGAGCTAATCAGATACTATAAAATGGTCGTTGCAAATTTTAAGTCTGCAGTATTTATAAATTCCGTGCAAAAATGTGTAGCGAATTGGGGAATTAGCGTAAAACACATAACATAATTGTATCTTAATCAATTAGTACAGAAAAATTAGCAGCGCCTCTAATAGAGTTGACAAATTTTACTAAAGATTCACATTTACTCACAATGTATGAAATACTTTTCAAACCTCTCATACTATGCCATCTTGGCATTAAAGTCTTTTTCTTTTATTAATTATGTATCGCATTAATAATTGACACTATTTAATGACTATTAAATATAAAATCTGTGCAGTACAATCAGCGCAAAATGTCTGGATACATTATTGAGCAAAATGCATATTGCCAAGTAAACGATCTCGCTTTGTTTATAAATATTGACTAACTTATAAATGAATTTGATAAAATATTATTAAAGGACACCATGTAAAGAAATACAATGTGTAGATTATTTTCAACTAACTTGAGCAAAGGAACAGTACATTTCTTATTAAAAAATGAAAGACCATACAACACGATTGCCATGCATAGTTACAATTTAGCATAATTTTGCAAACCACATAAAATATCAAACAGCGCTGCATATGCCTTAAAATTTAATTGTACTATTTTTCATTACAAATTAAAGTAATTATATTCTAAGCGATGTTATTTATGCTAGTAGCTTTGTTTCAACGTTTATTTGATGCACTGTATCGGTATATTTCGCTTTCTTGTTTATATTATATCGTTTTATTTTTCAGAACCACTTGAGGCAGGTGGAAATTTTCCAAGGAGAAATGAACAGGCTGGAAAGCTGCATAGCATCCATGCTGTGCGACTTGAAGGCAACTAAAGAGAAATTAAGCTGTAGTCAAGGGGAGATGGAACAGCTGGAACTTGCTCTTGAGCAAAGAACTATAGCCATTTGTAATTTGGAGAAAGAAATAGAATCATTAAAGCTGGAAAGAGAAAGTCATCTAGACAAAATTTGTCTGTTGGACAGTAAAAATAAAGAAATGAAATTTAGTTTCGACAGTGAGCTTCAAATAAAAAATGAGTGTATAAGAAAACTGCAACAAAAAGTTGAGAAAGTGGAAAATAACAGCGAGGAGCTTATATCCTTAAATTGTGAAGTAGCGGAGGAAATTCAAGAGTGGCAGGTGATGATTAGCTCTCTGTGTCAGGTGGTGGAACAACTGAAGAGCACCATCACTGAAGAAACTCTCAAGAAAGAAAACATGATTGTCAAAGATCCTGTGGTTGCAGCGGCACCTCGATTGAGGGTGCTGTTTTCATCCCGAGAACTGCAGAGCACTGTTTCGTTTGTCTCAGAACTGAGAAGGCGAGGAAGCGAGATGCCAGTTAGTACCCAGCAAGTCGAGACTTTTTCCAGACGCTCTCAAACTGCTCGGTCCTCTACAACAATCAGGACTGAGCACTCGAGGCAGATATCTTTCTGTGTCGGCGACGACAGTGTTGTCACCTCAGCGATAAGTATGGTAGAAGATATTAAGACGCAACTGAGGGCGTATGTACAAGGCGAGACGAGAAAGAGAAACCAAGAACAAATTGCTTGGTCTAAAGCAGAGGAAGTCCGATTGGAGTTGAAAGAAAAATGTGAGAAATTGGAGAAGACTACACTAGAACTTAAAGATGCATTAAAAAAATATAATTCTGTTAAACAAGAACTGCATGAACTAAAGAAGCAAAACAGACGGTTGGTTAAGGACTTGAAAGTTGCAGAAGATACGGTAGCAAGAATGGAACAAGAAACCACAGAATTTAATTCTGAAATAACAACACTTGAAAACGATGTTAAGAAAGGACTTTGCACCATAAGAAAACAATGCGACAAAATCAAAGAATTGGAAACCAGTATTGAAGAATTGAAAGAAGACTCTAACTCCAAACACAGTGCTACTACCGAAGATGAAAATGAATCTTCAGATAGACGACAAGTTATAGCATCCACAAATATAATTATTAAATCATCACACGAAGTTACCACAAAGAAAATAACATGCGAGGAAGCAAGACAAGAAGAATCAGGTAATATAATTAAAATAAGATAAAGAGACAAGATATGGCCAAGAAAATAATTTTATAGAAAACATTTTTCTTTACCAGTATTTACAAAAACGAGATATTTAGAACTTATAAAAAAATTCTCTCTCTATCTCTCTTGTACACACACCCACACAACGTGTAAACGTTTTGTGTTAAAGGGATTGGAGAAGTTGTACAATTAATGTAAAACTAATAATCGTAATCTAGGGTTTTGAAACCTGTTTTAAAATAAATGGCGTTTTTAAATGGATGGAACAACTTTCAAGAAGCAAATTGTTGACATTTGATGACATTTATCCAGTCTGATATAAATACTTTGCCAAATTTTATCGTGAGATATTCAACACGGTTTCTTTTGTTGAAGTTTAGTTTTTTCATCAGACTTTATAACAGATTGCTCATTGCGTTAATATTAAAATGAGTAAATTTGTATACTTTTCTGTTACTCGTTTACGATCTAACTTTCCCAACATTTGGTAGGCTTTAGAAAACGGTATTTTATTTTCTCTCATTTTTATATTATTGAGTTTAAACCAAATTATAGATATATGGCCGATTATCATTTAAATCTCTCTTCCTCTCCTTACTAGGTGAGATTTTTTTTTTTTTTTTTTTTAGTTTTTCTATCTCCGATGTACAAAGGTTCAGTTACATTTCAAATAGGTACTAAATTTCAGTTTAGAAACTGATTACTTAAAACTATTAAGAGATTGTAACCTCCCAGCGAGTTTTAATCGCTACAGTGATTAATTTATAGAAAATTATAAAATGCCTTATAATGTGCTGTCCTTGGCCCTATTCTGATCAACTAGCGCGGGAAAGACGTCTCATATTATGGTCGCTAAATTTGTCGGCTCTAGAAACGTCCACAGAACACTTCGAAGATGCGCTTATTAAAATTGTCCAACCTTGTAAGCTTCACCGTTGTATATCTAGAGGCTGTTTGGGATTAACAGCTTACTTTAAATATAAAGAAGCAGAAAAGCAAACGCGGGACCTTTGGTAGTCTAGCTTTAAGCCATATCACGTCTACGCCATATAGATCTGGAATACCTATTGAAATTGTTTCCATTTTACACAGTTGAATTATTTTTACTTAAGTTAATGCCCTCGCCTACTGCAACTTTCATTTAAATAATTGTACCATGTAACCTACTAAAAATATTGAAACATTTGTCCAAATATGATACATTTGTCACTCTCATACATAGCACTACTGACTATTTTGGTGATGTTACGAAACATATATACATCACAAAGCTGTGATGTTTATTCAAGAGATAAATGTCTGGCTACTCCCTTAAATTGTAAGTTGATATTATAAATATATAAATGCAAGAAAAATTCACTTAACTTTCTTCAACATAATGAATGTGACGTGTGACACATAACTGGCGAATAGTTTGTCAAAAATTAATAAAAACCTAACTTCATGCAACATGTTTACAGTTCGCCAACCATTTTTATCTTAGTGAAAATGTATATGTATTATGTACTGTGTATATAAAATGGATAAATCAGTAAATCAAAAATCTTCGAAACTTTGTTGAATTGAATTTAAGATATTTTGGTTCACGTTTAGCACTGGATTTAGTATGTGAAATGCACCTAGTGAAAGTAATGGCTCATGGAAATCTTCCTGATGCAAATGAGAAAGCATGATGTTTATGAATGGTTTAGTACCAAACCGGTTAAAACAAATTTCCAGATACATGCTAATAAACGCGGACTCTTCAGAAGTATCTCTTTAGAAAGAGTGGCATTTAAACTTTAAGATTACTTCACTAAAACGAAAATGTAACTAAAAAATTAATTAATTGTTAATTAATGTTGTTTACTTTGCAGTTATAGTAAATGTGTTAGTAAAATAACGTGCTCTAGAAATGATGTCTAATTTTTTCATAACAGATTATCCACCTCAAGGTTCACACTTTCAGGATAATGGATCATTACGATCTCAACAACTAGCAAGTGATTTAGAGGAGACAATGAAAAGAATGGAAACATCTCATCTTAAAGACATCGAAGAACTTAACCGTATTCACATGGAAAACATGATATCACTCAAGGCGGCATTCGAGAGGGAAAAGGCCAAAGATAAAAAGATGTACGAAGAACTGATACAGAAACAACAAGAAATGCACGAAGAACAGATAACAGAGCTGAATAGTTTGCACGATTCCGAGCTCTCGTTTCTGTGGGCCAGCAGGGGGTCAGAGCAATTCAGCAAGGACACCCAAACTCCAGGAGACTGGGATGGAGCGTCGGCCGCGGAAGTCGACGGCTTCCTGGAGCAATCCACCGGCACCGAAGATCCGGGAACTGCCCGTGAGAGAATTATCAGCCAAGAGAAGGAGGATTTCAACATGCAAGTAAAAGCACTGGAACAAGAGCACGAGAAGGAGTTAGATAATCTGAAGAGGGAGCATGCCACCAAGTTAGCCGAGTTCATCAAGGAGATGAAAGAGTCTCTCGCCAAAGAAGAGGCCAGTTTGGAACAACAACTGCAACTTGTCCGCGAAGAAACTGAACAGAAGTTGTTGAGACTGAAGGCAAAGTACAGCTCTGAAATGAAGCAAGAAGTGCAAAAGTTCAAGTCTGAGAGAAAGGAAGTGCTTAGTCTTGCAATGATGGCGTTATCAATAACCAAGAAGGAGATTTTGGATATAAAGCCGCTTGCAGGTATGTATCTCATGACTAAAATATGTCAAAACTTCAGTTATAAGCAAAAATATATTGCTTTTGTATTCCGTATTTGAATGGAATGTAACTAGCAATAACACAAGTTAAGATTTAAATTAAACATTTAAGAAACCCCCGACTCACAGAATACTACATTTTAAACCGATCAGACTAGTAGAATTGCTCACATTCACAAAAAAAAACTAGAAAAGCGCTGATGATCTTTAAACGGTTGAACAGATTTCCTTGAATCATAGAGAAGAACAATCTCGATCAAGTCACCTTTCAAACAAAAAAAAAAAAAAAAAAAACTAAATCAAAATAGGTTCATTCGTTTAGAGCTACGATGCCACAGACAGACATGTCAAACTTACAACACCCCTATTTTTTTGCGTCGGGGGTTAAAAAACTAGCGTATATGTGAATGCAATTTTTAATTGAATTTCGTAGATTATCCACTCTAATGGCCGTGTTTACGCGCCATTTATCTTTTGGTCACAATAGTACACAATACGTGTATTAATTCACAAATTTCTTCATAAACACGCCATCATTATTTGTGAAAGCATGAAAAAAGTAATGCCCACTTTTTTGAGAACATGATTTTTTTACTGGCTTTGTTAGTCATGCAGTTTTTCATTCAGTTACATATTTGATTTTATATTTTAGAATGTGGGACTAACTTAGTGTACAAAGAAGAGTAGGCTTACTTAATATCCAATAATAACTTATTTTGTTGCAATATTAAAGTGAGATGTAATTATGATAAGCCGCATATTTTGGATCACTTTTAATTTTCACATGACAGTAGAGATATAGCTAATCGAACACGCGCACATACACACACGACACACACACACGCACACACACACACACACACACACACACACACATATATATATGCCGAGACGTTTTGTGTTAGGAACCTGTTCATTTGAGATACATAGCATTTGATATTTTCAACTACATAAAAAAATTATTATATATTTTTGAAAGCGTCTTGAGCTAGTTTAACGAGTCGTTCAAGAGATCCAGAATGAATGCTAAAACAGTACGAACGCATAACGTTGAAACACTGTCCGAATAAAATGTTAAAAAGGAGTTACTTCTACAAAATATAAGACTGTTTAATCTTGTTAAGTTGACAGACAAGACGTTAGTGTGTGGGATATTTGGCTTGGACAAATATTACTTTTAAAAAATTTTCTGTTCTTGCCTCAGTCATATACCACCTTGTTTGCTTTGGTGTTCTAGGCAAACGACGAATGGCGGAATCACCTTACGACTCGGGGCACTGCACGCAAAGTGGAGCCATATTAGACGAGTTCTGCACCCAGACCTTACTTCATTTAGTTCACAATGGATCAGATGTGAGTAGTTATCACTTGAATGACAAACTGTTACAATTTTTAAGTACGCGTACAACAAACATGAACTAAAATAATATTATAAGAGCAAACAGGTAAGTTAAGACTTAAATAAAAATAAAAATAATAAAAAATAATAATTTTCGAATCGATCAGGCAAATAGAAGTTACTCACATACTTTCAACAACTATAAACGAGCTGGTTATCTTCAAACGGCTGAGCATATTTTCTTGAATAATAGTTAAGATCTCTCTCGATCAAGTCACCGTTCAAACAGAAAAACTAAATCCAAATCAGTTCATCCGTTTAGGAGCTACGATGCCACAGGCAGGCAGACACACTGATACACACGTTGGACTTATAAGAACCCTCTTTTTTGCGTCGGGGGTTAATAAAATAAAACCAGTGCTAGATGCACGTCATCAAACTCGGTGGTTCAAACAAGCTCTCTATAACCTTTGATGATAAGATTTGGATATGGCAGAGAACACTAAAGAGATGAACTATTTTCAAAAATACAATTTTATTTCCATACATTGCTTATACTTTATTGTAACCACTTACCATGCATTGCAACAACTTACACTTTACAACAATAATTTATCAAAGTGGAACACCAATCTTAATGCATGTACGAAAACGACGCTTAAAATACAGTCGCGCCCTTTGAAATATTCATGCTGTCCAACGAGGCAGGAAGTTACGTCATTTCCGCCCGCCATCTTGGATTTTCATTTTCTCCTTCTCTCTCATTCCACTCGTAATTTTTCCTGCTCTCTCATTCTACCTATCCTCTTCCGTCTATATTGGAGTTTCGTACATCAACTACTTGATGTGCTCCCGTTGAAAAATGTCCAGAGGACTAAGAACCGGCGATTGTGCTAGACATAGTAAATGATCTTCCAATGAAGCGATTCTGGAACCGGTTCTCCAGGAATATAGGTGGCACCAATAGAGATTCAGCTGCATCATCTCGCAGGTGCCTGTAGATACAGTAGTCGCCAACAAATACGACAGCACATTTAGAAAGATCAGACTGTTCAAACAGGGTGGCAGGAGATAAAGCCCTATTGTATGATACAGCACAACTCGAGCCCACAAGTCGATAACGAATGGCTGCTTGTGATGAGACACGGAGTTGACTACATTTGATGCATTAAGTCAGAAAATACGTGGTATATTTTAAAGTTGCGCTGTGCAATCACTGCAGTTAAAGATGTATTGAGTTGTCATTGTGTGGTAAGAAACGCTCGGGTTTATCACTCTCACGGTCCGCCGAGATTACTTCTCTTCGTCACCGACATGTCACGTGACAACGCTCTCCCCACAGAAACTGCTAATAAAGTATGTCACAGGCACAGAGGTTTAGCCTGTTGTATTATTTTTAAATACATGACAAAATTTATAATATCTGACAAAACTGAGTTACTTATCAGTTCTGTGAAAAAATATCACCTTGAGAATATAATTTGAATGAATTTCTTTTCAAATATAACAACCACAATTGCTTAAAATCAGACTCTTTTAGAAGAAGAACAACACTTTAAAGCTGTTGGGCATAAAAAATTGTATTTGTGTCTAATACATTTCATACAGTATAAAATAATTCAAGCGAAAATATTTTTTATTCAACAAAAATTTTTGTATCCTATAGTTAATATGTAATGACTCTACAAAATATAAATTCTATTTATTACGGATCTGACTTATACAAAAAACTAACTCACATACTGATAAGAGAAAATTCGCAATTAATAAGGCTGCCATTATTTTTTCCTGACACCACCCCTGCAAATGTTTCCAAATTAAATAAAAAAAAGAGGTAAATTTAGTTTATAATCGCAGTGCACTTTAATGTACCAGACATTTTCCGTGTGTGATTTTATTTTAAAAAAAGACTCAATGTCTCTATGTTCGTTGTGAATTTTCTAAATTTTGCTTGTGACGTTTTGTTATAAGTAAAGGTAGAATAACAATCATATGTGGTACTACGGCTAGAATAAGTTATAACGAAAAATTCCTTAAATTCTATTGGTATACCCAGCGGTTATCAGTGAAAGTACAACACCATTAACTTCCACAAGTATCGTCACACGATATGTTTCATAAAGCAGTCAGACAATACTACAATCCAACGACTCTTTGTCGTAAATTTTCGGAATACCTTGCTCTGGATCATAACCTATAATACATACATAAATATGTTTTCAGTGAACGAAATGCGTTTGCAAATAACTATCAGTTATACATTATTTGGTACGTATAAAGTAATGCTTTATTTTGGCTGCCGAACATTCTAAAGAGGAGTCGTCGAGAGGAAGACTTAGGTCAGTTAAACAGCTTTTACTTAGAGATGAACGAGTAATTGTTGGCCTTAGTGCCTGCAAGACCACAGATACCAATAGCAATCGTGTTATAATTACACAAAATTCAAAGTGGTGACATCGTTGTAACGCTACCGGTATACTGTCCAGCTGTGATTTAATCTTTGTTTCCTCCCCCTCCCCCCATTGTCTCTGAATATGTACACAATACAAATGCGAACTTGTCGAATTTGTTCAGTTCGATAATTATTGTACTATTACAAACCGTCGATTTCTGTTACATTTATCATCTTAAATATTCATTAACATAAAATACAAAAAATTCTAGAAGTAATGACATTAATATATATTTTTTATATTCTTAACAAAAATTAGCTTCAAATACGAACATGTTCAGTCTATGAAAAAATAGATCACTCACAATTTCTTATTTGAGGATTTCCTGAAGCTACCTGGCGCACGGCCTGTGTAATAGTGTCACGGCTAGTCATTTCAACGCAACACTGCTAAAACTGTTCTCGTTACATTTATTTACAAAAATAACACACGCACGTGAAATTATGTTTCTGCGATTGTAAAAATGCAGCGCACTTACTAGAAACATGATTTTGAGGCACCTCAAAATAAGTGAGAAACGCCTGAAGACTGTTTTAAATCCAAAATTGCCACTCGGGTCTGTAAAACAATAATTATTAGCAAGCGTTTGCCTTTACTCAATACTATCCACAACTAAATTAGCAAATTCGCCTATTAAGTTCCAATAAGGAAAAATACCATTACGAAAACACTGCACGCCAGTTTAGCGCTCCAAAATTACTTCCGGTAAACAGGTCTGTTCGGGGCATGGGTTCCTATCTAGGCATATGTTGTTTTTGCGTATGTTGTCTTTTAAATCATAGAAGGAAGCAGATCTCGCAAAACAATAACATATGTGTTTAAAATGGTATTTACTATGTAACCAAATCTTTTCATAACAAAACACGTTATAAGTTTGTCTAAGTATGGACATATTTTTTTCTTTAAATCAATAATACTTTGCACTGAAAAAGTATTGTAGCCTAATAGACTTCATGGCATAAATAATGTTCAGTGTATGTATATAAAATTTTTAAGGTGCCTACAGCTCTTGTGTTTGCTGAAACAACACGAGTATAATCCCGGTTACTTAAGAGCCGTATATTATACAGCAGGCGCAAGATGCCGCGATAGATGCACGGAAACTGGAAGGCGATAAGAGCTAGACTAGCTCGTGCGTCTACAACCATGTCGCCTTTATGCGCAGGGAGCGAAATCGGTGCGCAGTGTTTTGGTCGTTGGCTTATCCGTATGGGACATTTAGTTGTGACCCTACAGTATTATTTACGGAAAGCGCATAGTAAAGTCCGGCGCGTGCTTCTCTATTTTTGTTTTATGATTCCGGTTGATATTTTTTTTTTACGTGACTCATGACAGCAGTATGAAAAAGCCGTACTTAACCATTTTGAAGTGCATTGGAATCCTATTTCTAAGCATGACATCTAAAATTAAAAAAAAAATATATATAGAGAAGCATAGTTTTAAACGTGTATCTATTTGACGATAAAGATATCGAACATATGTTTAGTAATAATTCTTAAAAAAAAAAAAAACATTATCCTAACACGTAGCAACAGTGTTCATGCACCAGCTGTATAGGGTTCTTAAGAGTGCGTGGTATATAATTCAGAGCTAAATGCATCAGTTCAGAGTTGTAGGTTTCTCAAAGCCGATTTGAAAAAAAAAAAAAATCAGCAATCCTAGACAATAGTTTTCGCCAACTTTATGAGCAAATATGTTTCTCGATTAACGTATATCTGAATAACAATCTCTAATGACGAAACCTCGTACATTTAAATGAGGCGCAAGAGATCGCGCTCAACAAATACATTACTATGGATAAATGTTTGCTCAGGTTGGAAATTATAATTATCTAGGATTGCTGTTTTGTAATTTTCTTGTATTGACTTTCAAAAAGCGTGGGTCTCTGTTGAAGAATTCAGCGCTTATTTATATACTACGCCCTCTTAAAAGTGCTGCTACTACCACCAGGCTCTGGAGCCGGAGCAGTTGGCGGCACTGCACCGCCTGGTGTGCCCCACGACGTGCTCGGCGCCGATGTTGTCCTCCCACCGACGCAGCAGCTCTCGCAACCAGCCAAGCAGCAGCAGCAGTGACGTCAGCAGCGACCAAGGCGACCTGCACGACGACTTCAGCCACGGTGGTAGTCCTGCAGGTACCACCACACCCGCTCCTAAACCTGGCCATCATTAAGGGTGTCGCCCAATACGCGCTTCCACTGGGTCGCAATTTGTTAACAAATACTTTTTCTCCTACGTAACTATTCCAAGTGTGCTCATTGGGCCAATTTACGAAAAGAAAACATACTGCGGACAAGGACGGATTTTAATTTACAAGACACCTTGCTCATTAAGGGGCCCGCCTCGTGGCACATGTGTTTGTGTGAGTGAGGTATGGTGCTAAGGGCGACGTCGTATGGGCCAACGGACTGCCCTTAAGTGGTTTCACATGTATCACGTTAGTATATTTTCCGCTATAGCAGCCTGAAAAACCCGTTTTAACCCATTTTGACGTGTCCTAAAAGGGGATTTCTAATACGTGTGTTGTCTTGAAAGTACTTAAGGACAGTCGTCTGAAGTGTGTGTTCTTTTCGTAGAGAAACGGCGTGAGCACACGTGTATTAGTTCGGTGTAAAAATTATTCTTCAAACACGGTGCAGCGCGATTTTATGGCAACGAGGCGGGCCCCTTAAGACATTGCCTCCAAGCCCACCAGGGGCCGCGGTGGCTGAGAGGTCAGACCTCTCGCCTCCCACCAAGGCGATCCGGGTTCGATTTCCGGCGGGGTCGGTCCCCGGATTTCCGCATGTAGGAATCGTGTCGGACGATGCCGCTGGTCGGCGGGTTTTCTCGGGGATCTCCCATTTCCCCCGCCCATTCATTCCGGCGCTGCTCCATTCTCACATCATATCACCCCCCCCCCCACCAGCTTTAAAGACCTCGATGTTAAGTGCTGACCAAAATCTCTCGCTCACTCACTCCAAGCCCACCAACATAGTTAAAAACTGCATTTTCTGGCTGTCGTACTTCGAAATGTTCGTGAAACTCAGATTGAGACATGCACTGAACTATGCTACAGACACTCCACCAGTAAAATTATTTTGTCACAGCTTGATGTCCCATAGTTAGGACCACGATTTTGTCGCGAGAATATTTCTGCTCCACTTTGTTTCAACGGCTTACGTGCACATTGGCAGCTCTGCTTCATTGTTGTTGTCATCTTGTATTTGTTCTTGTGACGTCATACTGCTGTGATTTGCCAGTAGATCCCCAGGACAAGTGGGAGTTAAAACATCCAATCACTAACCGCGAAGAAGAACTGCAGATGTGTGCACATAAGACATTCCAACCAAATGGCGCAGAAATAATTTCGCCGTAAAATAGTGGCTCTACCCGTAGTAAAAGCGGTTCGGCGGGAACCTTGCATGCTAGTTAAGCGCTTGGATCGTTGAGGCGATGAGGCGTTGATTCGTGCTTCAAGTTCGCCTTTATATCACCGTCGTTTCTGAACCTCTAACAGAAAGGTAGGCGTACTCTTAAGAGGACGTGGTACATAATTCAAAGGTTAAAACATTCATCTATAATTGTACGTTTCTTGAAGCCAATTTGCGAATATTAAACAATAGCAATCCTAGACAATAGTTTTAGCCAACTTTTAAAATAAAATTGTTTCCAGTGTTACGAACTTCTGAGGCATAATCTCTGACGCCGGAACCTCGTGCATTTAACTGCGGCGCAAGAGATCACGCGTAACGAATTATTAATTCTGGATAATTATTTATTCATAAAGTTGGCAAATACCACTATCTAGGATTGTCAATGAGTACTTTATCCATATTGGCATCGAAAAAAGAGTACAAATCAATTGATGTTATCAGCGGTTATTTATCTACCACGCACTCTTAAGGGCGTTCAAGTGGGGAAAAATTCATAATTTTATATTTGTATAAAATAGTGTTAGTTTTGTAGACATTACTTCAGAGAACATTAACATCTAACGGAAAAAAATTAGCTCATCTAGTTTTCCCGTTATGTCACTTCAAAGTCAAAATTTGCATATTTTTACTTCATACAAAACTTGAAAACCAGTAAATATAATGAAATGGAAAAAATCTCATCAAAACTACACTTCACCGTCTACGGCTTGAAGCATATACAAAAACACATTATAAAATATTTCTGTGTTTAAAATAAATTTCTAAAAGTACCAAAAAAATTTAAATTTTGAAATTTTTTATTTAACATAAACATTTTTTGTAACGGGTTGTAAATGCTACAGGCCATAGACAGTAACGCGTAGTTTTGATATGATTTTTTTCATTTCTTTATGTTAACTGGTTTTCAAGTTTTGTATGAAGTAAAAATACGCAAATTTTGACTTTGAAGTGCCATTACGGGAAAACTAGAT
>PNEQ01064713.1:0-55499 GCA_003012365.1 Medauroidea extradentata | reverse complement strand
GCTACCTACTCGAGAGTCCAGGCACGAGCAAGACATGTTAAATAATCCGAACCTGCAAATATGCCACCATAGGCATTATTTGTCACCTCGGCGAGGTCCACATTGCTTTGGGATATTCTAAAGGAGTTTTTTAATACTCTGAAATCTATGAAAATGTTTTAAGTATTTCCGTTATAAAAAACAACCCTCAAAACAGTCATCTATTTAATTTTTATCACATTCTTTTTCCCGTACCAATATTTTCCTATGCTTAATGCAGAAAATGTTTTGTCTGAAAGCGATGTTATATATTACAATCGAAACGGTGAAATCAAAATCTACTCAAGACCTGTCTGTTGATGCTCTTAAGGTGTCCGTTTATCGCACGATGACGCCATGGCGGGATAGTGTTTTATACCGTACAAGTTCACCTATTGGCTCCGTATGTTATTCTGGCGCGTTACGAACAGATCGTTGGTCAATCGTTGATGTAAGATGAAGGTATTTGAAGAGCAAACTTTCAAATCCAGTCATGTACACAAAAATCCGAAAGTGAGTTAAACATGTTTTCTATGTAAAGTTGACGAGTTACACACGGATGTGTAGTAAGAATTAATGAAAACATTACACGTCGCTTTTAAAAAGCAAGCGAATAACTACGTTTTCATTCAAAATCAAACATGTTTCTCCCACGGTAATTGTGCATTCATAACAAGGGTAGCTGATATCAATAGGAAGGTGAAGATTTTTAATGTACCTTTAAAACCATTCATATCCAATGTATTCATTTAGAACTTCGTGTGAATAACTTCCTTTAGAAACTAACAAAATATAATTATTATGCACGACATATGTATTAGCCCTACAATAATTCGATAGTTAAAATGACTACCAGTAAAATATCTGCCATATTTCAATTTAGTTGCTATTCCAACATGTCAGGTTTTTTTGCTTTCCTGTACAATTGGATAAAGTAGACATGCCTGTTTTGAATGTTTAAACTTTTAGAAATGGCAATGTCTTCATTTAACCTTGGCAATGGTTTTGCTGTCGTATATGTGTGCGACTATTGGATCACTCTGTATAATGACCAGGATTTTACAGGTACTCACATATACAGGTCATACCTGTGTTATAATTTGCTACAAAGAACGCGTGTTGGGGGGGGGGGGGGAAAAGGTCACTCCCTGGACCCAGCGGTTACCGTGTCTTATATTCAAGACCCAGATATGTGTGTGTATGTATGTATGTATATATATACACACATACATACACACAGGGAGTAAGGAAGTTAATATATCAAACTCCGAGAAGTGATTCGTCATGGAAAAGTAAGCAGACATTATATGATACACTTTCAAGGCAAAAGAATGTCAAGTGAGTTTTAAGCTTCTGAAAAAAAAAAACTAGTTTAAAATAGTAATTTGTGAAAATACGAAAAAAATGTTTGAAGTTAAATTATGATTTTGTGGGTTATGTAAAGTGACATTAAGACCTATAACCTGTAAAAGTTCAGCATTTAAACGTTCCTCTTTCATGAAAATAATAGGGATTGACACCCTCATATTGCATAAAATTTCTTTGCCGTTAGGAATTGTGAATAATTTATGTTGTCTGTTCGAGCAGTACATCGTAAGGAACAAAAAAGTTCTTTCTCTTGCAGTCTCCCAGAATGCACCGTTTACCAGAAAAACTGTTGCAGCGAAAATGACACATCGCCTGGAATGTAGGCAGGAAGTACTTCTCCTTCTAAGGAGTAATCTTGTGCGTGCACCGTGCTTTCAGGAATAGTCAGTCTGTGATGTAAAATACTCCCAAGTTCAAAAAATTATACTCTGTTCGGTTAATTTGGCAACACATTTGGTGTTCCAGCACTTTCAACTTTCATTTATTTTTCGAAGAGAAAATCCATGAATTTTAAAAACACGTGTCACAGAACTGACTTTTACTAGCACCTCGTTTCTATCGTTCAGTGAAAAATAAAGAGATTATTTAAAAAATAAAAAATGATGTTTTCTTATAAAATCCTACCTATTGTAAAAATGGTGCAAAACCAAAATTTGTTGCCAAATTTACTGAGTTATTTGAACTTTGAGTGTAATTATGCAATGCTTTTAGTAAACTGCATCACGGGTTGCATTTTCCTGAGAGAACGGCACACGCACAAGATAATTCCTTGGCGGAAGTAGCACTTATTGCCTACATACCAGGCCTTTCTCTGCAGCTACAATTTTGTGTGTTTTATGGTAAACTGCGCATTGTTCCTTACGATGTACTGCTGGAATAGACGGCATGAATTATTGTCCACATTTACTGACGGCAAATAAATTTTTGGCAATGCTAGCAGTGCGCCCGCGGCTTTGCTCGCGTGTGTTACTCAGAGCAGATAATATTAACTTTAATTGAAAAACCTCTGTGTACACCAGATAGGTATATTTAGTCATCAAGTGTTAGATAAATCTGTTAGTTGAATTAACTCTGAAGCAGGATAAGTAGATATAGCTGTCCACGCAAAAGTAGTCTTAAGTTTGTCCCTGCCACTAACAGCGATTTCGCGTGTGCCTTATTTATAGCCCTGCCAATTTGGCGTTGTGGGGCAGTTACAGACTCTTAAATGTAAGAGGGTAATCGAATGAAATACGTAGTTTGCGTGGTATTAAGACTTGGTTACCCCGAACACAACCATCGGTGATGCTGCCCTCCAGAAGATATTTGTTTTTCAAATACTTCACTTGAAGTTAAGTGGCATAAGGGAGTTTTGGTGGGATAATGTTTCGTTGGAATATAAACGTATTTGGTGCCCCAACCTTGAGGTTAGTGAGATGGTATATATGTGGGTTGATGCTGCCGCGGAACTTCATCATTCTGATGCGATCACCACCTCAATGTCTCTACTGGTTATAAAGTATCATCGGCTAATAGAGAACACATTTTATACCTTTTCACCCCCTTATGTGTCGAATTTCGAAAAATCTTAATTTAACACCAAAAACATTTGTTCAAGTAAAAAAAAAGTGAAAATCACAACGATAGATTATTCAGTCAAAGCAAAATCGACCATACATTAAAAATCACGTATGACCCCTGTACAGTACTGAGAGTTAGAATTTTGAAATATCTTAAAACCTCTTTGCGGCCTTTATCTAATCTTCATCCTGAAGCAAAAATAAACGTAATGTCTCGACGGGTTCGATATTTATCGAAGATTTGCCTAAAACGCATTCCAGGTCTTTTCATCTACTGAAAACTGAAATTCGAAAAACTCTTGAATCATATTTCAATCTACTTTACTTGAACGCGAAAAAAAGCAGTAGCCTTCTAGATTTAATATATATCAACGATTAACTAAAAACTCATGTCATCACTTTTCATCCCTTTGCACCTCGTTAGGTGGCGAATTTAGAAAATTCGTGAAACTACTTTTCAGATATTTGAGTACTCATCAATCTTAAATAAAAATCACGTCGATATATAAATAATAATGGGGTCGATATAGACTACATCGATTTTGAGCCGGAAACATATTTCACCCATTTTTTTTTAACTTTAGGGCCGAATTCGGAAAATATATTTTAATGGTATTTTGGATATTTACATAAACATCAATCGAAAGCAAAGAGCCCTTCGATATATCGATTGATTCGATAAATATGGAGGAATAATTGCAAACACATTACACGTAATTTCACACTCTTAGTTATCAAATTTCGAAATGTATTGGAGTCTTATCATAGTCACCTCCAATTGAAGTAAAAATCACGACGATAGCCAATTGTGTTCCAGTGATCTAGACGATTCATAAAAAAAAAATATTTCCCTCTTTTTACTACTTGGGGGTCGAATTAAAAAAAATCCCAAAACTACTTTTTGGGTTTTTGAAAAGCGTACACCTCCCTTAATGTGCACTTGTCTTGTCTCATATAATGTCTCTATAATTTTCTTGAGGAATCACCTCCCCGAGTTTGGGCTATTAATTTCCGTAAACACTGTGTGTGCATGTGTGTATATTTATACGTAATTTCATGTGTATACGTGAAAGTAAATTGATTTTGGAACATTACTTCACTGCAAAGAAGTTTATATAAGAAAATGAAAATACAGTAATAATGGTTTGCATACATATTTACACGTATTACGTAAACTCACGTGTTTGGCACACCGGTCTCTCACCAGATCTTTTTAGGGGGTATTGGTGTACTATGACGGGTTTCTCGAAACACTAACCTTATTTTCTTCACTTTCATTAAGCTACCGCTCCACCTCATGCCGTCTCATCTCATCAATTCATCTGGTAAAGCAGCCAGCTCCAAACAAAGAATACTTCCTCCCATCCATACTGGTATTATATGCTGAATAGAGGAACTTCCTAATTTTTCGTATTCCTAATGAGTCTTGGGAGCCGGAGGAAATGTTCGTATGAGTGCCTGCCTGATGAGTAAATTATATGTGGAAGAGATATTCGTGAGCGCGTAGCAACTTTGTCAGCTCTGATAAGGCTGTTGTGAGGTGATGTTAGAATTGTGTCGGTGTGCAAAGATGAGGAAAAATGACGACCCCGGGATAATTCGCACACCGAGCGTCGAACTGATCAGTTCACTACCCTAGGTAAGTTTACCGTTCAGCCTTACCGTCAGTCGTCCGGAGTATCACCTCACAACAGCCTCACCAGGAGGTGTCAAGTAAGTGGGGGCTAATTGCAAAAGTTACACAAGCTTCCAATTGTTAAAATTCTAGCTAATGCTCTAAGTAAATCAGGGATATTTTCAGGCCCCGAGCAATAGAGCTGCTGCAAACCTGTCTAAAACTCACTGTTTTATGTTTGTGAGTAATACTGTTTAACTTGTAGACATTCTCCTAAGGAAACATATTTTCAAAATAATACACACTACAGTACAGCTTTTGCATTTTAAATGATACATTAAAGTTAAAATTTAATTCTTTTAGTAATAGTAAATAGTAAAATCTAACTCATCTGCAAAAAAAATAGCACACTGTAAACAAAGGTGACATAAGTTATATACTGAAATGTTTAATACAACTTGCGAAAATGTTTTTGCGTTGAAAAGAAATGTGGAAATAAGGTAATAATGTGTAATTTCAACGAATTATTTTTAAGCTAAAAAAATTTATACGAGTGATATGAGGTATTTAAGTAAGCATCACATTCCATTTATCTGTGGGTAAACTTATTTTAGTTCGCAAGTTAGTTTTTACTATAGAGAAGTCCAGGCTACAGTGAAGTTTTGTTCGTAACGGGTTATTATGCAAATATTATGGAAGGACCTATATAACATTTTTATTGGTCTAAAATATTATTAGATTTACATACGATCCGCGTTTATACAAACTTCACTTACATGAATAAACGTATAGTCAGAACGCAAGTACGAGGGAACGTAAGTTGCTACGTAATTATAGCAACTACGGAACAGAATTTAGGTTTATCATTGCAGCAGAGCAACGACGAAAGGCTACAGTGCATAGAAAACATTTGACACGTTACACTACAGTAATACATACCAGCTTACAAGCTTAATTGTTAGGCTGACTAAAAAGGACATGATGACTTTTTCTCCCCACAATTGTACATAAAAACACTCGACAGCTTGTTGCACGTTACTGCGAACTCTAAATTTTCTGTCCACTACTGCATTATTGAATAATAGGGACTTTAATTTAATGTATACAAACTGAGCAGTACCTGTTCAGTGCAAATACAATTTTTGTTCTCAATCGCCTTAAGTGGTTTCGAAGAACCACACAAAAACAAAAATTGGAATGACCGGAAAGGAAACTTAACTACTGACACCTACTAAATTTGAGTTCAGTGATTTACCGTTGCACCTCCTCGTTCGGTATTTACACGGAGATTAGTGGTTAACTACATACACTTTCTTGATGAAGTACTAACCGTTTATAAACAACAAAGTTCATTTAAATATTGAATTATTTAAATACCTCCACACGTCTATTTTTGCAATAACCGCGTAAAATTACGTTTTTGAAATTACCGCATAAATAACGTAAGCGATGGCATGGCGTAATTCATTACAAGTTCACTAACTGTGTACAATTCCTGAATATCATCGTCCAAAATGCAAGCAAATAAAATGGTCATGGAAGCACATTAAATAAAATGACCGCTTGAAATGTGATTAGCAATACCTCACATTTCCTAGTAGTAAATTATATGAAGTATGTTTACATTGATGATAAGAACATAATCAATACTGTGAACGGTTATTATATTCTTCAGTAAAATATATGAAAATTAACTACTACAGAGTTGTAGTCAGGCTATATTTTCCAGCATTCAACAATCTAGCACTGTCTGTAAGGCCGGGAGGTTAATATTGGGCGGTAGGAGTGGTATCGACGTCATGTGTTTCTGAAGTCTGAGAATGCCTTTGTTTACTAAAGGTCTTAATGCTCGACATCACTTGCCATTTATGAATATTTTATTTATCACTTTTATTAAATTCTGGAGGGAAAAAATGAAAAATTTGGGATTATATCGCAAATTCTTTTCACGTTGCACTACAGTACGGGCATCATATTTAGGGTGCAATCAGTCCAGCAAATTATGATTATTAAAAAAATTTTTGGTCTGATTGTGCGCTTAAATAAACCGTTAAAAGTTCAACTGCCACGCTTGTACTATAACGGAAGGTAAATATTACTCACAAATTTCACATTTTTCCTCAGAATTTAAAACAAAATATAACGAAAAATATAATATTCCAACAGCGCGACTTACGTCGTGAGTCACGCTAAAGTCAATGTTGTAGTTTAAGAAAGGCATGCACGTCTGCTTGTCAGGTTCGGAGCTGGAGTGCCGGTACAATGCGCTGAAGAAACGCTTCGATCAGATGGCCCAGCTATTGGTCGAGAGCAAGCGGAGGTTGATCTCTAGAGCGACTAGATCAGCACAGGCGTACGTCAGCGAGATTCCCCCTTGCTCCATTGTGCACGACAACCGCAGGTCTGGCATCACCGTGGCAGCACGGGGCAGCGACAGCACATTCTTGTCCGTGCATCAAAGTACAGTCCAGAGCGAGGACACCTCGCTCAGTCGGTAATTGTGCAACTGTAACGAATACTCTCTCTCATTTTCTCTCAAAATAAAATACATATGCGTTTCGTTTACTGTACAAAGCCAAGTCTTTTATTTCCATGACCAAAAATTTAGTTTTACATCTCTAGTAAATCCTGTGACTCAAGTTTACAACCAAGATGAAGGAAAATATTACTCTTTATGTTCTCTTTCCCTAGAACCATTCTTATAGAAACACAAACATATTGTGCAATGATTAGAAATTATCACATCTTATATTGTCTTCTTTGCTTAATTCTTACGAGACTAGAAAAGAATTTCAAAGAATTTGAGTGTTCGTTATATGAGCGGTAAGTATAAAAGTTACTTATTTTGAATGACATAAAATTTTTTATCAATAATTTATGCAGGAAGCTTAAAATACCCACAAGAGGCAAAACGCATACACATTACATAACGTAGGCATAAGATATTCAATTTTAAACATTAATGTAGATCTTGTTGAAGTTAAAATTCATTCGTGCTAAAGAAGACTTGAATAAGAACAAGTAAGCTAGGACATCTAAAATTTATGTATTGTAATATAGAGAAAATAAAGTGTTCTCCAGTGCTTATTGTTCGTCCGGCTTGTTCATGAACAGGTATGCTTTATTACTTGTTGGTAAGTTCTTAAAAAATTTTAAAGAAAATTTTCAAAATAAAAATCTATAGTTCAAGACACATTTATTCTCCTTTTCGTTAGGTGATAAAATATTTATTTTATCTTATATACCTCCGACACCCTTAACAATCAGAAACGCAATTTTATTATTAAATAATCATCACTTCTACTAATTATACGACTATTTGAAGTTTCTCTCTGTTTTTATTCGAGCTGTCCTCACCTAAAGCTCACCGCACATTCTACGATATTATGTATGAGTTCGTGTGTTACGAGTTTGTTTACTAACCAGCCGGTACATAAGGTGCGCTACACGTTTTATCTGCACGTTGTACTGGATGCTTTGCTACTCAAAGAATTGTCTTCAAAATAATTTGTACAGTTATTAAATATGTTACATTAAGTTTTACATTGACTTAGTTTTCGATGTATTACTTCTGCCTGTGTTTTAAAACATGCTAGTTTGAATGTGTAAAGAATGTTTCGTGCTAGACGGTTCCAAGGAAGGGGCGGTAGGAGCGATCATAGTCCTCTAAACAAAATAAAATAAAATAAAATGAACTTGCTTTAGAAAGTAAGGTAAGTAAGCTTTGCGTCTCGTCGCCAGCGAGGTCGTTAGAGACGGTGACACACAACAAGGGCCGTATCTATAGACCTATTTCGAATGAGAACCAACTGATATACCCATAGAGAAAGCATTGGTGAGCAGTTGGTTGTAATTCGAAAGAGGTTTATAAAATCGGCCGTTGGTATAACGACAGAAACTGGGAGAGGAGTCAGTCATCGCTTGGAACTATTTCTGGAAACCATAACTTGCTGTAGAACAAGATCAATTCAGAAAAAAACATTGTTTTATTTACAAGGAAAAATGTAGATATACACAGAAAGTGTCGGTTCTCTTCGATCAACCTCGCGTTTTTTTAATTCGCCCTTATCCCCCCCCCTCCACTTAAAATTCATCGCTGGATCGCTTTTACGTGTTTTCTGGTTGGCCACTGCCGAAATATTGCAGCGGAACTCGGAACTAAATAGACAGACACACTGACAATTAGGCAAAATCAGTAGTCAGTACGAATCTGAGCGAAACAACTTGAAAACAACCACAGAAGACTTCTAGCGTTCAATAGCCTACTGTAAGCTGTAAGGAATGTATTAATAACTTAACATTCGTATTTTACTCAGTTTGAGTGTGTCTCAGTTTAAAATACCTCTAATTGTATTTTCACCATCTAAATGGTAGTAATGAAACTCTTTTCAAACTTCTGTGATCATTTCCACTTTACGTATTTGATAGCTTTAGATAGCATGTTTAATGTGACTAATTGCAGTAGCAAAAGTCGAGAGAATAATTGAGCTACCAGTATAAAAGGGGAATTGGTCAAAATGGACGACGAAGAATAGGAGAATGAGAGAGCTTGAGTGTGTGCCACTACACAACACATACACAACACGAAATACTGCTTCATGACATTCATCTGAACGTTGTTAACTACGAGAGACACGTTATTTACAGTTTCGTTATTTACATAGTCTGTTTAAAAATCTTCGTTACTGCCGCATAAATAATGTTTCCTTGAAAATTTAAAATCCTAAAACTTTATGAATGTACTTAAAAAGCAGTCACCGAGGTTAAAGCCAGGTAACTAAGGCGAAAGTTAGTAGGTCATATTTTCTAGATTTGCAGCGCTGTTCGGCTTCAACTGGGAAATTTTCTTTCGCAACGTTGTAATGCGTTGTTGTGTTGCGACTGCATACAGTTAATCTAGGTATAAGCGGTTTTCGGCATATATAACAAAATTGTAGAACATTTTGTCACCAACATATTGTATTTGTTTCCATTTTAACTTGGTTTAATTGTACGTAAAATACCGACTGTGATATCTCAATACATATTTTAATTTAAAATTCAGTTGTTTGTGAAATGGTTAATGTGACATAAGTAGTCAACTTAGTTTACCTTCATGAAAGAGCGTGTGCGTATGGTCATATTACGTAAAGTGTGGTCATTAGAGAGGGATACTCAAACCTTACACAAGAACAGGAACTCGGAGGAAAGGAATCAGACATAGCCTATGTGAAGGGATCATCCCAGCGTTAACTTAGAACGATTTTAGAAAACCATGGAGAGAGTAAAGATATTTTGGTCAGCGCATCTAGGTATTTAGCGCTGGTGAGGAGAGACATGATGTACAGATCGGCCTGAGAATAGAGGAGAGCGGAATACAGGATATCTCCGAGAAAATTCGTCGACCAGCTGCTTCGTCCGACACAATTACCACACGCAAAAGTCCAGGCAAACCATGTAAAACCGGAATCACGATGGAAGGAATCGGAAATCGAACCCGGGTCCTTCGGAATGCGTGTAATCATTGCGCCATCTCATTCGGTCAGATTTGTTTTGAAATAAGGACTGTGCAAGAGCGTGGGTGTTATGAGGCTTGGCTTTTTGAGACGAAATCATTTATTCAGACACAACGTAATTACCGCACACAGTAAAAGAAGTATAACCCCCGAGTGAATACGCATTAAGATTGGCAATGGCGGAGCTTTTTAAAAACTGCTAGTATTCATGATCGCAAAAGAAGTGGCCGACCAGACACAAATGATGTACGATTGCAAGGAACTAGAGAAACGTTTTGCATAGAGCACTGCAATATCAACACGCAGAACTTCGCGAATATTGACTATTTCACTTGTACAGAGTGCTGCGTAAGAGGTTCAGGTTATGTGCAAACGAAGTTTACTTAGAGCAGTAGTAAATACCAAGCAGGCGCGGACCGAGCTCTGGGTTTGGAAAAGGGGAAGGAAGGGCCATGCCTAAGAAAGCTAAGAAAGTAGGTATTACCTCACCCCAAGCCAAATGGGAAAACTTGATGGGGAGAGGAGGAGGGCGAGATTCCGGCGGCCCTCTTCCATAAAAATTAGGATATTAAAGAGGAAAATGATTTAATTTAAGGCATTTCCTAGCCAAAAAATAGAATTACCACTCAAAGAAATTATTTTATTTCTGGATGAACTATGTTTTAATATGTTAATAGAGGAGGCCCTCTGGGTCCTTCTCTGGAACCAAGTGATCACACTGCACGGTAATAATTCGCAGAAAAATGCTGGTCCGCATTTCCATTGATGACGAGTTCTTGGAAATTCTCTTTTTTTCACAGACGAGGCAACATTTCGCGTGCCGGATCAAGTCCATGTGCGTGTTATGCGAATTTGGGTCCCTGCAAACCCTCATATCATTAAGGTACATCGCGAAAGTCTCAAAGTTAATGTGTGTGGAGTACATGACCGGGTTGTAGAGCCATTCCTTTTACAACAGTCAAACAACATCCTACAACAAGATGGTGCCTCACCTCATTAGGGTCAACTGACACACACACACTTACCTAAACAACACATTTCCAGCAACATGAACTGACAATGACTGTTCAATTCTTCGTCTTCCAAGTTCACAAGACATAACTCCTCTTTGTTTTTCTTATAGTGTTACGTAGTAAGCTATGTGTAACAAATATATCTTGATAAATTTTACGAGCTCCGGAACCGTATCGTAATCGAAATGTCGTCTATTGCAACAAATATGCTCCAGAGAACCCGACAAGAACTAGAATATTGCTTGAATGTGCTTGCTCCGCGCTTTCAGGGAACCCACATCCAAGTCTGCTAATGTTTGTACAACTGTTTTGAGAGTTTTTCTTCAGTGTATCAAAAATCACGCGCACCTACCATAGTTAGTTATCCTCACGTAATTTTACTAAACTCTGAGTACAATTTAGGACACGTGGAATGTTTATTTTAAATACTTGAACGATAGTGTGACACGTGTCATGCCTAAGGCAATAAAATTGATTTTAAATAGTACAACAAATATTATGGTATATGATAAGTTAATGGATACATTATCTCGACTATAAGAGAGTTCATTGACTGACTACTGGCTGACACATCAAACTGCAGTCCAAACAGCTGAACATAGAAACGAGGAATTTTTGAGTGTGTTCCGCTCAGGTAGGCTGGCAAATAAAAGAGGTATTTTTGAAACGTATTTTCGATTAATCGTCAATATATCTTAGACAAATGTATAAGATGGAATTAAAAATTTTTTTGTAATTAGGTCTTTTAGAGGGTGAATAGGCATGACATGTTTTCGATTATTCACACACACATATATATTATGTGTGTGTATATATATATATATATATATATATATATATATATGTGTGTGTGTGTGTGTGTGTATATATGTATGTATGTACCAAAAACCAGTCGAGATATCAGAATGTTCTGTATTTAATACTGATGCTTACAGTATGTTAATATCCTGATTCAGTACTTCAATTTTCCAATTTCTACTCCAAAAAGGTAAAAGGCAAGAAGTTACCATCATGAATAATAAGCCTAATTGTCTCAAAATGGATGAAAATTTATACTAAACGAAGTAATTTACCTTTAAATAATAATATACCGTGAGGAGGCGACTTTGGGACACTTACATTTCTAATTTATATGTATGTAAATTGTGTGCAAATATTAATTTAATCTTATTTAAACATTAACTATTTTGAATTTATCGCAAGTAAATTCATCTACACAGGGCTGCCAGTCATACATACGAAAAATACTTTTTTTTTAATTCATCTCACGTATCTAAAGCCCCCCCCCCCGACTTTATGTGTTAAGGGGCAACTTGATAGATATATGACAATAAATATTAGCTGTCTTCGAAATTGGGGGAAAAATAATAACATGCACCAATAACTTAAAAATTCTTGTTGCTTTACTTAATACTAAATGTGTTACGATTGTGAGAAACTTCGTGAAATTGCCTCATGAATTTCATGTGATTAAAAAAAAAAAAAAAAATACATTAAACTGAAGTCGCTGTACTTGGTACTACGTGCCAACCGAGTAAGATGAAATTTCTATTAATATTTCTTCTAGATATCCCATGTGATCAAAAAATGCAAATTCCGCCACTATGTACATATATAAAAACAGAATAAACAAAATATCCTACATATAAGACGAGTCACATTACTTCAAACTACGTGTGTACCGAGTTTGATGAAATTCATGAAGTGGAATGAAATGAAAAATGGTTATTCAGATATCTCGTGTGATCTAAAAATTTCTAAAATGTCACAATTTCGATAATATGAAAACGGTATAAATTGAACACATAAACGTCCAGTTAATTACTGTGTACTTTATAAGTGCTGAATTTAGTACAATTCTGAAAAAAAAAAATAGTTTCTTATACATATCGTGTGATCATATGTTCAAAATGCGAACATTAAAAAAACGAACAGGGAATTAACAAAAATATAAAAGTCTATTCACCTTGCTAAGTACAGTGCTGTACAGGAGGCGTGCACCAAATATAAAGCAGTTGGTTCCTTATATAGCTCTTGTGATCAAAATATGTTTAAACAGCCTCCAGTCTGAAAATACGAACACGGTATGAACAAAATAACGTAAAAGCAAATTCAATTTAATAAGTACTATAAGCGTTAAAAATATTGATGAAATTAACAGAAATAATTCCTATGATATGTCTTATTATGCTGAAATTATAAAAATGTCTGCTGTCGAGAAAATATGAACTTAGAACGAGCGATAAAAGGAAAATTCATGTCAACTTACTAAATAGTATATGTGTTCCACGATGAATGTAATTCATAAAATAATTTCTCAAGTGTGCCATACTATGCCAAAAATCTACAATTGACCCTGCCATTATGATAATAAAAAAAAAAAGGTTGAATGAAACACATAAAAACATACATTCGTATGTATGTAGTAATTGTGCTTTAAGTGTGATGTATGTCGGAAAATGTTTTCCTCAGATACGCCATATTGCGCTAAAAATATAAAAATTGCCGCCGTTTTCAAAATATCAACAAAGGACGAACGTCAAACCCAAAAGTCAAGTTAACTTACTAGGTAGTATGTGTGTACCAGATTAAAGAAATTAGGAAAAAAATTTCCTTAGGTGTGTCATATTATGCTAAATATATAAAAAGGGCCACCATTTTAAAAATATAAACACAGGACATACGAAATACGCAAGAGTCAAGTCATCTTACAATGCAATATTTGCATACCAAGTTAAAAGCGATTTGGTAAAATATTTTCTCAGATATGAAATAATATGCTAAAAGCAGGAAAATGGCTGTCATTGCAAAAATGTGAACATGGAATGAATGAACTATACATAAGTCAAGCTAAGTTACCGAGCAGTATACGTGTACTAAGATGAAAAAAATTGGAAAAATATTTCCTCAAATATGTCACACTACGCTAAAAATACAAAAATGGCCGCCATTATAAACAATATGAGCACCGTATGAAATAAATACACATAAATAAAGTCAGTGTTGTGTTTAAAACAATGCACGAAATTTGATGAAATACGGAATATTTCCTTATATATGTCATGCTATACTAATATATATATATATACACACACACACCTGGCCACCGCTTTTAATATACCGACTTAGCGTGAAAGAAATTCACAAAAGTAAAGTCATCTTAGTGTATTGAACATATTTACCGAGTTTGATAAAATTCGGAGAAAATATTTCCAATACCATGACATATTATGATAACAATTTTAAAATATCCGCCATTTTGAAGCTGGCTTGGCTTGATCCAAGTACATAAAAGTCAAGCAACCTTACTGCGTTCTTTACATATGCCGCGTTTGATGAAATTATAAAGTACGGTTCCGTACATATCTAGCATGATCGAAAATTGTTAATGGCCGTCATTTCGAAAAAATGAATCCGACAAAACGAAATACACTAAACTCAAGTCAGGTTACTAAGTACTGTATGAAACTACAAATATTAAGTTTGATGCAATTCTGTCAAGGGTTCAAAAGTTTCTAGGCGCGGACACACACACGGTCAGTTACGCAGAAATCCACACACACATACATGCGTATACATATGCAGAATTTCAGAAAGGCAAAATGTAGGCAATATCACAAATGTAAAAAAGGTAAGAAATTTGAGACTTCTATTGTATAAACTCTAAATTGTCCACAAGAACTTAAATTTTCAAGCTTGTTTTGATGAAAGAATTAATGTGCCAGCAAAGTCCCTTTGACTGCTTTTTCATTACAGCTGTAGACAACATATTTCTGGACCATTTTTACAACACGCCGCAGCAAATTCAAATGACATCCGTGAGAAAACAGGCCACAATCAACTGTTTAGGGAGCGAAGTTGTTTTTGCTTCAATATTTTTTGCGACATACTGTGTCTGCCTTTATCTATGACTGTGGTCCAGAACTGTACTTCTACGACCGTGGTCGGACACGATTATCTACCTAACACTAGCCTATCTAACAATACTTTACAGTTGACCCTTTCAAAACTGAAAGCGCCACTAGCAATGAAGCGTTGTTTTAACAATGCATTATAGTGTCGTACTACTAGTGTTCCTAGCCGCTCCGACACGAACTTGCTACTCGCAGTTCCACTTACACAATGTTAAAACAACACCACAGTCCCAATAACACCAATCAGTCATATGAGAGTCAATTTTCAATTCCAAGTGTTCAGACCTCTTCCTCTATGGCCGTATACTGAATATTGTATTTAGTTTTAATGAACTTTCGACGTTACGTATTGTGGGCACAGTAACCAATGGCTGTGCTCGAGGTAAATGAGTCATCATACAATGTATTCTATATTATATCATCTGAATACCCTACACCACGGGCGTAGAAGTATAGGTCTGAACACTCGCCTATCTACCAATGTATTTTGCTTGACCTCACTTTTTTACAGTGTTTACATTATAAAGTAAATAAAGATTGCTGGAGCCATGCTTTAGGATTGTGTGCGATATAAGTATTTCATAAATAGATAAAAAAAATACGTTTTGATAAATTGTTTATCATTATAATGTAAACACTGGAAAAAATGGGAGGGAATTGGGCGGACTTTGAGCCAGACCGCACTGATTGCAGCGCCAAAGACGCACAACACTCTCGGTAACTTGGTGAACTGTAACCAAACAACAAGGGGTCAAGTTTCCAGGCGAGTGTCCAGACCTGTTCTTCTACGGCCGTGCCTTTTACATTTAAAGCCAGTTTTGCTATGACTATCTCTGTCTCAGATCGGGACAGTCGTTTAGGCTCGGTTTTAGTCAATAATTTTTTTTCGTTTTTTTATTTTTTATTTTGATATGAAAAATGTTAAATATGCTACTATACCGAAAATTCTGTTTACCTTGGCTACGGTACCGACATTTCGATTTAGCTGTTAACGTTTAATTACGCCAGTCAGTCAAGCAGTTTTTATATTCACGATTTGCCTGACTGATTGTGACCTAATTACTACCTGCTTAATCACCGTGTCTGCACTGTAGCGCAAAGTGAACAACATTTGCAGTATTATCTTCCATTTAGTATTTCTCTTCGCAGTTTTGCAAAAAAACGAACTTAGTAAAATTAAATTTGACTGCTGAATCCGAGCCTTAAAAGAGTGGCAGGGATAGACTTAGAACAATTTTTCACGTGGACAGCTGTAGTTACTTAACCTGCTGTAGAGTAATCATAAACTGCAGCTTGGTTATTCTAACACTTGATGGCTAAACTACTAATATGTGTTCAAAGAGATCCTACAATGAAAGTACATATAAGCGTACAAGTAGTATACGCGGTATAGGCAATGCCCCGGGACGACTGGTAGCAATTTATATAATTATTATAAATAAACCACTGCAACCGTAACTTAATTGTGAAATTCAGTTGACGAAAAACTATTCACTGGTTTTGTTGTTTTTATTTGATGGATATTTCACCAAGCAACTTTGTGATTAGTTAAACAATTTTCTGTCTTTTTGCAGCGAAAATTTACTTGTTAAGTTAAACATAGTTACTGAAGTAAAATTAAGTATATTTCCCTGTGTCTCGTAGCATTAAAATCTAACAATTAAAATAATAATTTTTTTCTCAAATCAACACAATAATTAATACAATATTTTATCGAGTAATACCGACATTTGTAGTGGTGTAAATTTTTTATCTGATGATTTTACAGTTTCTCTGTCAGATAAAATATTATCCATATAATTTTGGTGACTGGTATCGTTCCAAATAAACAAGCCCCTAGGTTGGCATATCGTGAGTAAAAATAACTTCTTACATGTGGCTAGTGAAATGTTTTGAAAAGTGCTAAACGGCGCAAAATGATGTTAAGGGCCTTTAATGTCCTATTTAGAAATATTTCAATAAGTAATATTGTTTCACTATATTTCTTGGGTACTCCGTTATGCCCTTCTTCGTCGTTATGCGCTCTTTTCTCTACTTTTTTTTCTGGAGAATTATTCGTGGGTGCATGCACACCAACATTTTTTCACAACATTAATTTTAATAATATAGGCTATGAGTCCAGCCTCGGCATTACCGCGTATATTATTCGTAATACCAAATATTTACTTCAATTATAGGACTTTATTGTACACCAGATTAGCGTCTCGACCATCAAGTGTTAGGATCACGGCCGTAGAGGAACAGGTCTGGACAATGGCATTAAAAATTGACTCTCATATGACTGATTGGTGCCACAGGCACTCTGGAGTTGTTTAATCATTACGTTAAATGGAACTACGAGTAGCAAGTTCATGTCAGAGCCGCTAGGAGCACTGGTATTACGGCACTATAATACATTGTTTAAAAAAGAACGCGACATTACTACACTGTAAAAAAAGGTGAGTAATATTACTCATCATATGTATGTTAATATTCCCCAACCTTGAGAGGAAAGTCTGATTTCCGAACATATGTGGAAATTTCCACAAGGTAGTGTATTCGCCACACAAACCACTAGGAAGTTTCGCTCGCGCGTTATGTCAAATTGTCCTAGAAGGCTTGCGCAAATACGTAATGAAAAATTACATTACCAGTTGAGTAACTTTCCTTGACACGTGTTGAGTAATTTTCCCTCACTTGTAGAGGTAATTAGCTTCCATTACATGTAGAGTAAATTTACGAAATTTTTTTTTACAGTGTAGAGGCGTTTGCAGTCATAAAAGGTCAACTCAGTAGCATTGGTAAGTAGGCAGGTGTCCAGACCTGTAATTATAAGACCGTAGTTAGGATAACCAAGTTACAGGTTGATCTTATTCTGCAGAAGGCAAAGTAGCTGTAGCTGCCTACTTGAAAAGCTTTCTTAAGTCTATCCCTGCCACTCTTTTAACGACTGGCCTAGGCTTATATTTGTTCATAGCAAAGCAGACATTGGATATGATGGAATGTTCGGCTGGCATAAGGAGTATACGTGCGTGATATGAAGATTAATTTACCACAAGCACAACCATTGATGACATTGCCCTCAATACGTACCTTCCATCAAAAGTTCACTTAAAAAATAAATAACATATTCAGTCACTGGGCACATAGAGGTTGTACAATACGTAACAATCTCCCTAGAAATCAGTACTTGGTGGCAATAATTGCTTTTTCGGATCGTCTGCTTTGAAATGTTTATAAAGACTACGCTTCTCCTTCGGTAATTGAGTGTTATTTTAACTGTTTGAAAACTTATATAACTTTTTTTGTAACTATGCGAGCATCATTCTGAAGCAGTAACAACGTCTGGCTAGGCAGATATCATTGGGTAACAGAAAACAAATATTACGTCTTTTCCTCCCTTTAGTGGTCGAATTTCCTAAAATCTTACCATAACGGGGCCGCGGTGAAACAACTGTCAGACCATTCGCCTCCTACAAAGGTGATCTAAGTTAGATTCTCGGCAAGGTCGGTCCCCGGATTTTCGCATGTGGGAATCGTGCTGAACGATGCCGTTGGTCGGCGGGTTTTCTCGGAGATCTCTCGTTCCCCTCGTCCCTTCATATGGTGCTGCTCCATACTCATCTCATGTCATCCTACACCAGCACTTAATACCTCGCTGTTAAGCGACACCGTCATATGTCAAATATTTGTGTAAATATCGAACAGAGGTGAAAATCACGACGGTAACCCACTGAATCAAAGTTAAATCGAAGATTTATTTAATAAAATATTTCATTTCTTCACAGCCCTGAGAGTTCGAATCTGTTTACGGGCATTTACGTATTCATCATCATAAAGTGAAAAGCTGTTCTGTATTTCGACAGTTACGATTGCAACCAAGGATGTATCTAAAACAAATTCAATTTATTTATACCTCTTTAGGGTTCGAATTGCGCAAAAATCTTTAAGGACAGTTAAGTATACTTTGTGGGCGTCATATAAGTGGGAACCGTTATGCTAGCGTGTTAGACTCGAGATATATGGGAGATTAACTAAAAATACCGTAAGTACCATTTCTCACATTTTCGTTCTCTTTGGATGTCAAATTTCAAAAATAAATAAACTGCATTTCAGGTATTTAAGTATTAATCTTAAGCTAAAGTCGCTTTGACATCTAGAAGTTCGATGGGATCGATATAAAGAATTATATTATATACATATACATGATGTTCCGGGAGTAGGTATCAACAAAGAGGCGGTTGATAGAGGGGCCCAAGACATACCAAATAAACCAGACTTGTATAAATCGATTCACAACCGTCTAAAAGTTATGCATTTTTTATGAACATTTGGCTATAGCTTACTCTACCCTGAGCTAAGCATTTACCGACGGTGGAAAAAGTAATGATCCATGTGGAACGAAATTTGTACACACCTAATGTGATTACTCTCGTCACATTTAAAAACACATTTCACTTAACTGAGATTAGACCTTTCACAAAAGTTGTGTTTTGTTCTGAAAGGTGCCTTAAGTTTACAAGAGGTAAAAAAATATATAAACGGGTCACATAAATGATCATCCACCATTGGAAAAACTACCCCATAGTATGGTCAATTAATTAGTAAAAAACAGTATTTTAAATGAACAAATGTTGATGTAGTAAATGTGAAAACTTAACGTAATGCAGAATATTCACACAATGTAAAATCAGCTATAAGGTTCAAATGAGTATGTGAGTAAATAATTAAATATAACTTTATTGAAATAAAATCATTACACAATGTTTGAAGTTATTAAAATGTATTTTGAATGTAATGAGTTTAATTTGTGGGAATAAAATGAAATATTAATAAATGTGGTAATAGTTAGTTATTTCACTAAACAAAATTTACATTATCGAAAATGAAAGTTAAGATAAACGAATTATATCATCAGACACCCTTATATAGTTGCTGCTTGATATTCACAGCGGCCGCGTTTATGTAGAGGCTAGTGCGTTCGCCTTCCATCATTGCGAACTGGGTGTAATTCATGAATAGCCTCACAGGTAGATTTTCTGAATTTTATTAACAATACCACTTCTATGCATACAGGCTATTTTTTAATATGCAGAACGTCTAGGGTGTACAATTGTGCACAATCACCATGTTTTGCAGCAGATCATACTATAACACCCTAACAAACCCGTCTTTTCTAGTCTAGAAACAATGCAAGGTTTGACCTGAAGGAAACGAAAGGAATGCAATGGAGCGATTTGTGCATCTCTTGACAGCGATGTACTGTAAGCCGATGAATGTGCCGGCCCTCGTAGCGCAGTCGGTAAAGCGTCGGTTTGCGGTGCGAGGGATCCCCGGTTCGCATCTGGGCCCGGGCATGCTTGCTGTGTTGTCCTTGACCTCATGTCATCCTCATCGACTCTTAACACCTCGTTGTTAAAATGCCGTAATAACCTCACATTCACCCTCCATTATGGTGGATAATATGAGCATGGAGTGGTACTGGAACGGAAAACAGGGGTACACGAAAGAACCCCCCTCCCCCAATTACCTTTCCTTTGGCTATCTTCATGTATCAGTTACAATTCCCACATACAGAAAATTTGCCTGTGAGGCTATTCAGGAATTACACCCAGTTCGCAATGATGGGAGGCGAGCGCACTAGCCTCTACATAAGCGCGGCCGCTGTGAATACGAAACAGCAACTACATAAGGATACCTGGTAATATAATTCTTTTGTCTTAGCTTTCCATTTCAATAATGTAAATTTTGTTTAGTGAAGTAACTGACTGTTACTACATTTATTAATAACAATTCATTTTATTCCCACAAATTTAACACATTACATTCAAAATACATTTTAATAACTTCGAACATTGTGTAATAATTTTATTTCAATAAAATACGATTTGATTATTTACTCACATACTAATTTGATATGTTTTCACACTTACTGCATAGACGTTCGTTAATTTAAAATACTGGTTTTTACTTGAGGTAGTTTTCCAAATGGCGGGTGATCATTTATATATGACCCATCGGTATTATTTTACCTCGTGCAAGCTAGAAACATCTTTCAGAACCAAACACAACTTTTATGAAAGTTATTTTTTTTACACCACGAAGCTGTACTCTCAGAGACATGAAATGTGTTTTGAAATGTGACGACACTAATCACCTTTGGCGTGTGCAAATTTCGTCCCAGATGGTCCATTACTTTTTCCATCGTCAGTAAATTCTTAGCTCAGGGTAGAGTATAGCCTAATTTTCTTTAAACATTCAAGACTTTTAGGCGGTTGCGATTCTGATGATACAAGTTTGGTTTATTTGGTAGGTCTTTGGGCCCCTCTATCACCCGTCTCTTTAGTGAAGTCTACTCCCGAAACGGCTTGTATACCACGAAAATCAGAAAACACGATTTACCCTTGTAGAACTCTTTTGGATTCGAATCCAGAAATTATCCTGAAATAGTATTTTGTGTCTTTATGTAAACATCATTCTGAAGAAAAAGAAACTCTCTTTGATATCTCGACTGGTTCGACAGATATAGAAAAATAATAAAAAAACACATTTCACGTCTTTTCACCACCGTAATTAAAGAATTTCAAAACTTCTTTAAGTCTTATGATAGACATTTTGAATAATTCTAAAACTACTGTCTGGGTATTCAAATAAAATACATTTTGAAGCGAAAAGTAACTATGTCCCGAAGAGTTTGGTAGATATTTATACTTAATAGAAATCGCTTTTTAAAGCATTTTCACTCCCTTAAATGTTGAATTTCAAAAAATTATTAAATTGTTTAACATTAATTTTTATGTTTGAAGTAAAAGCCAAGGCGATAGGCCGTCAGGTTCGAGCTATGTAGATGAATCTTAGAAAACGCATTTTACCCCTTTTCACTCTCTTATGAGTCGAATTTCATAAAATTCCTTCTTAGTTCTCGCCTTTGACCTAAAGGGAACCCACACAAAAATTTCACTTTTCTAGATCAAGCTGTTTGGGCTGCAGTTTGATATGTTAGTCAGTCTGTCAGTGAAATCTTTTATGTAAAAAGATTTACAGTACTTCCTCTTTGATTAGCTTACTAAATGCAAAACATTAAAAAATATGCCTTCGAGAAGTGTTGTAGTTCCACTTATTACATGTCCTACAAGAATGCAACATTAAATTAAAATGTTGGATCGGATGAAATATGTTCTGAGGTGAGAATAAAACGGCGGTGATTTTTTGTTCTGCAGTGTAGGTTCTACTTGCAAAATGGCAGGGATAGGAGAAGTGTTGCAGAGCTCAAGCAGAAAATGAACGATTAAAACATTATTAATAAATATTTGGAAGTGGTGTATTATAGCGTGATACATTTAAGGGCATTGCTTTATGGAAAACCGAAAAGTTGTAAAACTACACATTATGGCTGGTAGAGTGGGTACGGTAGTTATGACTGTTTTATGTCACATGTCCTGACAACAAAGTTGGTATAGCTGGAACTGTGTTAATAAAGCTTTCGTGAGTATTTTATTATAAGTCTGCGCACACTTTCAGAACGCCCACTCTAGAACACGTGTTTTATGTCATGTCATTATCAGTGAATGACAGAATGACTTATGTTACTGGTTTGACCTATAGTTGCCTAGATCGATACGATGTTTTTCTGCAACAATACTATTTTATAGTTGTGTTACATTCTACACGGGAATTTCATGTCAATGTTGTTGCCATAAACCTCTTAGTATCCAACCCCTTTCATTTACCTTAAGGCTTCGCTCTTTGGTTTTGCAGTGGTTTCGAAAATATTATTTTAACGCAAATTGATACATATATCAAACATTCATTCCGGCAGATTTAAGACTTATATATCATCGCTTGTATCTGAATTTTTCTGTTGTAGTACACCAAACGGATTTTTAGATTTTTGCACATGAACTATCACATATTTTACTGTCAAAATAAGCCAAAATGAAGCAAAATAATTTATTTGCTAGCAAACAGTACATTATTTAAAAAAAAAACTCTGGCAAAATTGTGTATTGTATGGCTGTACACAGTCTCAAAATTTTTTCGAAACGTTTGGTTTAAAAATATTCGAGTTATTTGTAAGCGTTTGAAATAAATAAAAGCTCATGGCCTTAAGAGAGAAGCGCATTACTTTAGTATTTTTGTTTTTATAGTTGCAAAACTTTTTTCTAGATAACTTAATTTTACGAAATTGATTTCTAAAATTTTATATAAACACTATGGATATCAAACTATGTTACTAAATGAAATTTCCACTGTATCACAACTTTAAACATAAAAAACATAGCAAGCACAAATCCCCTTAAGAAACGTTTTGTCACGAGCGCAAATAAGTTCCACCTTGTCATTGGTATGGAAATATACGATGTCGAGCGAACGACTGGAATACTCGTTCGTCAATAAAATGTGAACTACTCATCAAAATTCGATAATTTTTTTTTTTGCCGAGTAGATATTTTATCAGTGGACGTTCATTTATATAGCATTATGCGGTAGTATGCTTTACTTTCGAGTAATAAAATTAGAAACGGTTTTCAGAAAAATAAGGGCTTGAAACCACAAAATCTACAAAAATTGAAAACTGTAATTTTTATACTTTGTAATATAATATGAAACGGGCACATTTCATAAATACTATAAAATTTAGTGATAAGTTACAATTTAAGACGCTTTTCTTATTTTTTCTGTAAAGGCTATAGTTTCAATTAAGCGGATTCAACATTAATATTTATTACAATGCGATGGTTAGAGGTATATATAAGTACGACGTACTCGTCAAACATCAAGGGGTATGTGATACGCCATCCATAGTAATTAATAGAGCCAGGAAAAATTCGCGAGTTCAATGACCTGCTTGCTAGAATCCAATGTCTTATGCATACTCAAGTCCCGTCTATTTGTTCATTGTCTGCTGTCTGAAAGAGTAGCAGGTAATGGACAAATGGTAGGGCTTCGGTATGCACAGGATAATGGATTCTAGCATGTCGGTCGTTGAACTCACGAAATATTCCTAGCCCTAGTAATTGAAAACACATAAAACACTATCAGAAATCATACAATAAATATGTCTTGTTTGGTGGCAATGTAACCTGCAAAGTGCCACTTGGTCAAATATGGTAATGTAATTAGCATAAGTTTACATACATGTTAATTTTAGTTTTTGTAAGTAAGTACCCCTCAAACTGGCGACCTGTGAGCCCCCTGGTAACTAGGTACTTAATGTAGTATTGTATTAATTACGAGATGCCAATAATATTTAATAGTAAGAAGGTAATTTATGTATTTTAGTGATGTTAAATTTGTACTACGTTATTTTGTGTAATAAACGTAGGCCGTCAATAGCGGACTCACGCATTCGCGGAAGGCAGGGTGCCCCTCTCTGATTGGCTGAGAGGAACTTCGTCACCTCCTTGTGCTCGGGGGTGGGGAAGAGACACAAGGCTTACAGATGAGTACGCGGGATGCTGAGGGGAGACGTGAATATGTAAGCAAGCAAGCAACACGTGTTTAACTCCTGTGGAAAAGGAATCATTTCGTCGACGTCCAACTGCGGGGCGGTGGACAGCGTACTTAGGGGTCACCAGTCCAGTGGACTTCCAGGTAGTCGCGGCCGTTTCCCAAATAACTCAACTCCGTCAATATCTTTGTAACACTGGAGAAAATACTTAATTGTTTCGCTAAAATAAGTCAAAGTTATTCAACGTTAACGGAATCTGCAACCCGAGGTGCGTGGGTTCCTCGGCAATTGTTTTATAATCAGAAATGTGAGTTTTCTTTAGCTAGCTGGGCACATCATCAGTCTTTCATTAATCCATTTTAACCATCGTAGATACGGACAGAAGGAGAATAGGACAGAAAATAAAAAAGTAAACGTAGTAAAGATCTAGGCCTCTATAGTAACAAAATTTCAAAATACTCGCGTTCTCATTTGAAAATAATTCTAACTTCCGTAAACCTCTCGCGCAGAGATTTCCCATTTTTGTAGATTTTGTGGTTTCAAGCCCTTATTCTCTAAAAACAGTTTGTAATTGTTTTACTCGAAAGCAAAGAATGCTACCACATAGTGCTGTATAAATAATCGTCTGCTGATGAAATATCTACTCGGCAAAAAATCTCAAGGAATTTTAATAAGTAGTTCAGATTTTACTGACGACTGAGTATTCCACATCGACATCGTACATTTCCATACCCTTAGTTATAGTTATTTGAGCGAAACAATTGTGACGTGCACAGTGATTGCCATTACCATGTATCAGCAGCAATAGCCATTAATTAGGATAATTTCTGGGTATCAAAATAAACCGGCCATGCGACCATTCATTCTCCTCCTGAAGCCGATGGAACTGTAATGAGAAAGCAATAGTCAATGTTACTGCTTATATGTTAAGAAAACTAAAATGTGTATTTTTCGTCTCTGCGGAGAGAGCAGGTGCAACTTCTGGACGGCAGCCTGGCTCCTCACCCCCACCCGACGTGTACGCCCCTCAGTTGTTGGTGGAGAGGGGAGAAGTCCCACCTGTACAAACTAAGATACAAATGTTAATTATTATAACAGTTAGTATGTAAGGGACATTAGGATTTAGGAGCCTCAGGGGTAATTATTGTCAAGTGTAATGAAGGAAAAGTAGTACTAAAATGAAATAAATGCGGCAATGGCAAGAATTTACTGTCCTCGAGGGGCGGGGATATTTTGAAAAGCTGGCTCCTGACTGGCCCAAGGGAACCAAAGCCTGCAGGACAAGTGGCGGGGGGGGGGGGGGGGTTGGGCGCCAAACAGGGGCAGCGCGAGAGTTGAACGGGAGAGAGAGACGTAGGAAGACGTGTGAGGACGACGGACCGGGGTGTTATCACCGGGCGTCGATTTGGGCGTCACGACGCATTAAGGTGCAGTAGAGTCACGGACGGCGAGAAACCTGAGGTGTTACCGCCAGGGCCGATTCACGTGTCGCGAGATTGACCAGTCGTGTAGGCGGAATTTAAACCGGGCCGATCAATCCACGCCAGGAGAGGACAGCGGCGACTTGCTATCCGTCAAAAATAGGACTGACTGTCTTTTATTTACTCTCATAACAACATCACCAATAGCAGTTAGTAAAACACGTAAGATTTATTCAGAGATGACCATCGCACAGTAGCTAAAGCGGCGTGTTTTCAGTTATCCCTCGGCACGAATCTGGCCACGGGCCTCAATATTATATCAGTTACTTGTGTAATTTCAATGCAGGAGATTGTTCACTTCACTGTGTAACTTTCAATTACTGGACAGAAGCGATCTTAACGGCCGGCCACGATTTTATGGACCAATAGGAGACGTTCAGAGAACGCACAGCAGTTTGCTGTCTAGTCTGCTGCCAGAAAATAATGTCAATTCGGCACAGTGATTAGACAGTTGGTGATGGTGAGTGAACAACTGTCGGCCTAAAGGTCGGTTTGCGGCGAAAACGCGTTTACGTATAAATCGTAAGCTTTTCGAAAATAAAGTAGGCCTATGTTTTCGTGCGGTACGGTTTAGTTCATCGTGCCCGTGTCGTGTCGGATTACGGCATTTATGTAGACGTGTACGTCATGGTTATATTTTATTTCGTGTCGTATGCGTTTTGGCTTCAGCCAATAGGAACGCAGTAGAGAAGAAGACAAAAAATGGCGACCGTGTTCGACTGTTTATTGGAAAGTGAATTGATTGTTTATTTTATAGCATGTGCTAATAATAGTTTAGTAGTATATTACAAAATATGCTACAAAAATGCATGACCTCCAAACATTTTATACCAGTTTCAACGGAAGTAAAATACGTTTTATTTATCTGTACTTAAACAATATAGGTCTAATTTACTATGGCCATGGGAGACAATCAGTACAGCCACGATTTTATTTATTAAGAAAAAAAAGCGAAATCACAATATACAAAATGAAAATGAAGAGCATTACAACTAATGACGATGACACTAAATACGTGAGAACTAACAGGATTATAGCAATTAAAAGACGGTGGCCCAAAAACAGAGAACAATTGACAACAGTGGGCATAAAGTAACTTCGAACATGAAAGAAGTAACACAGCCATCGTCCTTCTACACATACACGTCATTACGCTTACGTAGATCGCTTACACGTTTTCATCCCACAGGGACCTTCAGTGGCCTAGCGTTGCGAGGCCTCGAACAGCTCAGTGTATCTGCAGGCAAGCGTGACTCGTGAGATGTGTACACAACTTCTATCGCCTATCAGCTGGGCCGCGAACACTAACAACACGACGCCAAGACACATGTCAAAGTTCCTCTCCGGAGAAACATTAATCGGCTCTAGTCGCACGGAGACACGTCTATATTCTCTGTCTCGCTCTGACACTTTCCCACTCCATACATACGGTACTTTTTTTCCGGCGCTGTGTGACGTACCAACAGCCAACCAGTACAACGCGGGGAAAGACAGAGAATATAATGTAAGTGATGTACGTGTAATCGAAATATACATTTATATATAAATTCTTAAATTTACTGACTTTTCTCTAAGAGCCTCTAGATACATAATCCGGTTTAATAATATCAGCTTGAGAAGGGGAAGAGGGACATTTGCCGATTGTTCAGAATATGTGCCTCCCACCAAGGCGATTCGGGCTCGATTACCGGCAGGGAAAAAGTTTGTTCAGGCGAGTATGCATTTTTTTTTAAATTGCGTTGCTATTGGAAGTCGACGACGTCGCACTGGATAATTTTGAACCATAAAAAACTCCAATGGCGGTATTGGCCGTGTTGTCCTTACTGGTGCACGTTGTTATGACTCGTCCCTGGGTCAAACACATGTTAATCAACGTCCAGTGAGTAAGGGTGAACCACGGTGGCTGCGGGAGCGTAGGTTGTTGTGCCAGCGGCAAGGTTCGACAAGGCGACGCGGCCTATAGCAGCTAAGTCACCTCGAGAGAGGGTGTCTCAGTCGCAGTCCAGAGAAGCTGTGTCTCTATACGTCGTCGGGCCGAGGAGCCTTGTTGGTGAGGGGCGTGGTCGCGGTGCAGACATCCACAGAGGGGTGCTAGGTGCTCGAGGGGCTCGTAACGGCACTTGAAACTACGGTGCCGTTGTCGTCTTCCGATCGGAATAAAAATAGTGGTAAGCCAGCCATCTCACTCTCCGGGTTTCTTCTCTTGCACTCTCTCCCCACAATAGGCCTAACATAACTTTTGTATTTAAGGCCAAAATAGTAGAGAAACGAGAACTCTCCTGCCCGTACGGCCTGCTACAGTATTTGGTAATACAGGTTGTTAAATGTCATGTATGTGTGTATGTATATAGATTGATGGTTGGAATAAATTAGTGTCTGTGGTTCGTAGAGATTGCTTACCATTCTTGAGTTGCAACCCGACCTCTATTGTGTGATTGAATTACAGGTAAATTCATTGGAGTTCAAATCACAACAACGTGCGACTGCTGATAATGTCATACGACTCATCGAGACGAACGGGACTAGACGCACCGCACTGTCTTTTAATTCCCTTGTTCTGACATCTTGACAGACGGCCTAAGCTACCGAATATCCCTTCCCGGCTGTCCCGTCTTGGAGCGCGTTCTTCTACCAGACTACATGTTATTGTTGTGTTATTCTGCGACTGTTGTCTGGCTGTGCCGTGACGCCGTAGCGCGCGCCTAGATTAAAGATGACATTCACAATCACGAGCAGAAACATCAAGGAATGAAAAAAGAAAGGAGAGTGACAAAAGAGATACATGCTCAGAGGCCCAGGAGCCTAAGGGGCACGGCCAGGAACCGGAAAGTTAGAATTAAAAACTATATTTTATTCTTCAAAGAATTGATCTTAGTGAAAAGCAGTTCCATCGTCTTTCTGGATTTACAAATATTTGGAGAGCTTAGTGGTTACTTTTAAAATAAAAAGGAAGGGGAGGAAGGTAATATTTAATTTGCCCTGTTGTCCTTTAATTTTGTCGATGACCCTTAGTAAAATCGCAGACCATCATCGGTAGAGAATTTGCAGACTGCAAAACACAAACTAGAATCTGATACGTTTAAGACAAAGGTCTTGATCACCAGACAAACAAGAATATAGACGAGTTAAAAATTACTAGTTCTGGAGAATCTGCTATTATTTGCCGCTTGGACAAGTCACACCATGAAAGAAAGTGAGTTCAAACGACTCAAACTGGGACGTACAGCGAAACGTCAGTTCTTACAAATATAATGTTGAAGTTGCAGCCCAGAAGTTAAGGCAACTATCATTACACTTAATAAATAAATAAAAATCTTTGCGGACACCCCAAAATATTAGGTGATTTTGGACCTCATCAAATTTTTTGTGGTGAATGCAAACATTTTTTGTTTTGCTACCACCAGTAACATTTTGTAGTGCTGACTACAAAAAAAAATTGTAACCACTACAAAATATTTGGTGAGGTCCATATTGACAAAAGATTTTGTGGCCACCACAGGTCAGATTTTTCTGTGTAATGTGTTTATTATTATTTTTATTATTATTATCATCATCATCTTCACCTTCATTATTACTTCTTTTGGCGGCACAGCAAACATTCACGTCAAGGCTATTCAAGTGACTTAATTGTATACACCTTCTTTCAGTTAGTTATTTGTTTTGTTCGATCATTTATAAACACCAGATTAAAAATTACGTATACCATTTCAAGTGAAAATAACATCTATTGTTATTTTAAAAAATTCTCACGTTCAGTAAAACACAGCTTTCATCCTAAACAATAATTCATTTCTATGAGCTGCAAATCTGAGACCTCGAATGAGATACGTCGCATAAGTGTGTTAATTGTGACTTTCGTTTTCGTTTACAGAAAGGAATTTGAAAACGATGTTATCACGTTTTAAAAACGGTAGGAGTTACGGAGTCGACAAGTAAACGTCAGGTAATATCAATCTTTACTCCATTCGGTGACACAAAAAAAGAACTACACATAGACGTATAATACGAAAAATTTCTTAAATGGGAAACACTTAACACACACAACTTGGTTTTAAATGTCAGATTATACGCACACAGCGTTTCAGACTAATCGCGTCCAAACATCTTGAAAAATTTTAGCCAGAAGTTGGAAGATATACTTTCATGTACACGACATAGGCCTTCAAGGTACTTTTACCTATATGTTAGAATAAACATCTGACTGAGCTTACATAGAAGCCGTTTTGTAGTGCCGTTACTTATGTTGGTGTTAAAGCGAAATGAAAAAGTCTATGGATTCGTGAAAGTAAAAGAATTTTCAACTCACAGTATGAAAACCACAAAGCTTGAAAACGTTCGGTCGCACTTGCATTTCGTATTATTCTAATCCTCTCATTGAAATCACACTGAAAGAAAAATCTCCAAACAGTGACTAAAGATTTACATTTCATTTAAACCATAAAGCAGAACTGTTGCTAATAAGTAGGCTATATTTAAACATACTTCACAGTTTGAATATTTAATTTATACATTAGGAAAATTGACTTATGTCCATGCGTTGTTTAAATATGTCTCGCAAATAATTAAAATAAAATAAAAAACACTCCCAGGAAACTAAATTTCAAATCGATCAGACCAGTAGAAATGCTCACATTCACTAAAAAAATCTCATTAAAATCGGGCCATTAGTTTAGGAGCTACAATGCCACAGACATACACACAGATACTCAGGTACACAGACAGACACGTCAAACTTATAACACCCCTCTTCTGCGTCGGGGGTTAAAAATAACCAATTCATAAGATCACAGCTAAAATATTTTTTTTTTCATAAAATGTTAATAATCGGTTCCAAGTCTTAAGCAAGAATGCTTAAATTAATATTTTCATGAGAAGCAGTTCAAGAGATTATATATGTTTGTAAGGCACTGTAGGAATAAAATAAAGTTATTATTATGTTATATACATATAAAAAACCTTGTCCGGCCAGAAATTAGAGTGTCGTTTTCATACAAGTAATTTAAAACACTAATAAACGTAGCACTGATTTTTTAATAACACTAAACCAAATCTTAAATTCTTTAAAAAACACTATTATTTGACATTGAAATGTCGGCTACGTTGATGTAAATGTTGCAGGCTGTAGAGAATGCGCATAAAGATAAAGATACACAGACACGAAATGCACTCTCATAAATGAACTCATTCAACCTTGCTTTCCAAAGTTAAGTAGGTCAGAAATACATAAGATAAGAATATTTACCACTGTAGACAAAAGTCCTACTTAACTGTACGAATGTATGGCACAGTGATTTATTAATGTTCTAGTTTGGAACAACTTAGAATTTGTGCTTGTTTTTTTATATCTGCATACTGTACAGTTATGCACAAACACAAGTAAACGAAAATGGCAGAAAGAAATTCAGTCTGCACCATCTCACTTCGTCACTTTCGTGGTGTTGACTATTGCTTTAAGAACACACGTGTGAATTTATAACTATTTTAAAATTATAACTTGTTTCAAACCATAATATGATTTACTGCGTCCTTCACACATTTACACCTATAGGCGGTTCGGGACGAAGTGAGCACTACCAAAAGCCCTGCTTAGGTACTATTTTCAGAATTATTCGTATCTTTCCGCGTGTAACAGCTAACTACGGGAAATGTCTAGCCTCTCTGGACACGTCACTTGATCTTTGCGCGTGTAAGATACATTGTGCAGTCGGTAGGAGCCTATATAGTTCGATATAAAAAAGTTTATTAATGGCATAAAATTCAAATACTTCGATTTCAGTTGATTTTATTTCTGTGTAGTTGTATTTAAGTGGAAAAATACACGGAACTACATTCAGCAAATCGCTGCCAACCATACAAGTTGAACTATGTGTAGCAATGGCTGGTGATTTTTTTCAAGGATTAAATTTTTAGTGCTCACTTTATTCCGAACGACCTATACTCAACAACACACACATACATACCCATAGGTTAAGGGTCTGACTGCCACACTCGACGTGACGAGAGAGGAATCCCCTCTGTTCTGCACGTACTTAAATGGCGTGCAGAGTTTTCATATTGGTCATTTTTCTACAGTACATCAAACGGTATAACGACAAGTGCATGTAGGAAACGACAAAGCAGCTCCCTAGTTTCTGTTGTACGGATCAGGGTGGTATTTTTGAGTTATGATAATATAATCAACCGTTTTCAGCCATTCTGAGAGGCCTAAAAACATGTTATTGTTTTAAATAAGAGTGTTGTAGTTTTAAAATTTTAGAAGCGTAGTTTTCAATATTTGTTCTTCCTTAGATAAATGTAATGTGAATAAGTATAGCAGTTTCGTGTAAGAAAAAGAAAAGACGTGGCACGCTAAAAATAATTATTAAAAAACCTTTCATGCACCAGATACATCAAAGAGAATTTTTGCGCCAAATTTTTCAATTCTTACGCGGCAACTGCAGATCTGCTTGATCTGCTTCAGATATAGGATATGTTTGTGTCTCAGCGGCTTAGGATTCCACCTGCAAATAATTTACGTAAGGTGTTGCAGTATCCTTATTCTCACTGGTACAGTCAAGTGAGAGACTTATCTGCGCACAAAAATACGCTACCAATAACCATGAAACAGAGGTACAGAGGCGTGCATGCATAAGGCACTGAAACAAGTTGTTGCAAAATAATGTTCGCCAAATATCAGCGGCTCTGAACACAGGAATCGTATAAACGCCGACGAAAATGTATCCTCTTCACTCCAGGCGTTCGTCTCGGATGTCCAGACTGGACTTCAGGCTGTGCAAGGCCATTATCGTCCCTCAACATGTACGACCTATGGACCGGCCAGGCAAGCTTATCTGCCGCGTGCGTCGTGTTGTTTACAGTAAACGACAATAGCGCGGAGTGAACGCCCCGAAGACACTAAAACATTCTCGCGTGGCGGCGAGTGACAACGCGATAATGTGAAATAGCAGCCTTGCGTTGGACAGTTGACTTGACCATCTTAGCTATTTATTAATTCCTTATTATTAGCAGCAGATATGACCATCTTCTACCTAAATCGAAATTAGTGATAATTCTCACGTTACCTCACTAAAAGCCGATGGAGAACTTAAAGAAATTAAATCAGACAAAAACCACCGTCAGTTAGTTAATATTCTCTTACTTTTGAAATGTTCATACTCGAAATTATAATCTGTAAAATTATTTTATTAACAGTGGCTTAGGCGGCTTTGAAGTTTCTCCATTGTTTATGTAATTGTAGATGTTGGATTAAAGATTTTCCAAGATGACTCTGTTAAGAAGATTAAAATAACCGTTTTAGTTCCAATATAAAGTGTTATTCTGAGTTTTAATTTTCCTTAAGAGTGATTGTAAGAACAAATTGTTTTAAACTAACAGTACAGATTCAGAATATATAAGGGGACGCGGCGGCCGCGTGGTCAGACCAACCGCCTCCCATCAGGGTGATCCACGCTCGCTCCTCGTCGTGGTTGGTCCCCGGATTTTTGCATGTGGGAATCCTGCCGGATGATACTGCTGATCGGCGTGTTTTCTCGTAGAACTCCCGTTTCTCCCATCCCTTTATTCCGGGCCTAACTCCGTGTCATCCTTCGGGCATGCAGATGTCTACGCGCTCAGGTATTAAGTCTGCAAACTTGGGTACCCTCCTCATAAGAGTCGAGTTAGTCAACGACCAATTATGAACGTAATACAGACCTAAATTTGCTGGAATTGTAGCATGCGCATAAAAGAAAACGCGAATTTTTCATGTCTCTGCATATTATTAATTTACTTTCTACAAAAATTCTGTTAGTATTACTTTGGTGTTATAATTATGTTGTTCGGTATTTTATGTCGGACTCCGATTTTTCGCACGATGGCAACGTTGCGGGTTTTCTCTGGGTACTCCCTCCCCTCGCATCCCATCGCTTCAACATTGTAGGGTCTCAGTCCATGCCATCCCTCGGAACATACATATTATGCCTAAGACCGGCCAGTCAGAAAATCTCCACTCGGAATGTGATGCCTTGCCCTCGGGTATAGACAGTTCGGGATAAAATAAGTATACAAATAAAAGCACTGCTAAAATTCTATTTTCAGTGAAGTCGTGTCTTTCCGCGCGTAACGCCTGACGCAGGGAAATATCTTATCTTACTGGACACGTCACTTGATGTTTGCGCCTGTAACATAAAATGTGCAGTCGATATGAATCTATACAGTTTGATAAAAAGTTTATTTATTAAATAAAATTCAATTATGTCGATATCGATTGATTTACTTTCAGTGTTGTTGAATTTAAATAAGAAAATACACGAAACTATATTGCGTAATTTCGCTGCAAACCATACAATAAATACGACAACTATAGTTTATGTTGAATTATATGCAATAATCGTTAGTGATATTTTTCAAAGGTTGAATTTGTAGTGCTCATACTTTATTCCGAACGACACATACTCAACCCATACATTACCAGTATTGTTGTTATCACTGTTACGTCCCGTATTTTGTAGAATTGCATCGTTTCCTGATGACTTATTTGTACACGAGAAACATCGTACGAGTGGTACTTACTGTGTCTTAATCGTAGATAACGTGCCGTACACATTTGAACGATTACTGACGAAATCTCACGAGCGACACAATGGACGAGTTCACACTGACGTCATGCACTTTGATTATATTTCACCACAACGTGCATTTGCCTCGCATGACAGCGAGACTCAAACCGTCCAGGACGCAGTTTTTCTTCAATTCTGAACGAACAAGCAAAATACAAAACGTACAGAGACTGACGTGCATGCTGTGTTTATGGATCACGAACGTTGTACTTGTGTCATATAAAACGAAAATATTGATACAGTGGTCATTCCTAAACGTTTATTGCAATCACACTGAATCTACACTCTAATAAATAGTTTGTAAATTTGCCACATGTGCGTATAGGAACGCTAAGAAAGTAGGTATTGTAGAATTGTTTCCCAGACATCCATTGTAGCAATCCTAAACTTTTTTTTTTTTATAAAAAGTCAATTGTATACTTAGGTTACCAGACTTGTATTGTAACAAGTGTAAAAGTTTGTATATTTAAAAGACGGATGTATAGTAACTGTCCCATACTGCGTTTACGTTAATTACTTCCTAAACACCTTAGAAAGTTTTTTTTTCAGTGTATAGTTGGAATCTGATACGGTACAGCAACGCGGCCTGATATAAACTACAACTATGTAAAGCAAAAAAGTCTACGCTAAGGCAACCAGAAATATTGAGGATGTTACAGAATAAAACTATTAATTTAACTTATTAGTGTGTTTGTTTATTTCTGGCCACACGTATGAGAACCTCGCACAAACAATTATAACCCGCGGTGTAAGCACACGTTCCACATTCAAAGCCTCATGGCTTCTGGGACCTGGTTATGAACTTATCGCACTGCGATATGTTAACGGTCACTACACACTATTCACAAGTGCGTGAATGTATACAATGGTTTCACTGATAATAGATCATTATCGTTGTTCATGGTTTCTCTTATATCGAAATACCGTAATAACATGTGTTCGTAGTCAGGCCCGTGGGATAAGAATTTCAGATAAGATGTCCATCACCTGAGAATACTGTGTTTAAAGTCAACTACCATTAGTATGATTTTGAGACTAAAGAATATAAAGTGGAGATTATAGAATTTGTGTTTAACAGCTTGTGATGGTAATATGAAATGAGTAGACATATGCAAATTTCGTGTTTTTGGCGACTGGCTAGAAGTCAGTGGCCTATACTTACTCGTACAAACTCCGTGACGTTATTGGTTCCGGAATTTCGTATTTTTGTACGACCACTTTACAGGAAATTGGGAATTTCAATGTTGACCATACATGATTTGCCACACAGGTTGTTGGCCAATAATAGCAGTCAGATGAGCACACAACAGCCGTATGATATAAAAAAAATAACGTGAAATTTACCGGTTTCTGAGAGTGAGTGTGAAGCAGCGATGTAATATAAAGGCGGGGGACATGGGAGTGCACCGAGAAAACCCTTCGGGCAATGTCTGACATGTTTCCCACGTGCGGAAATCGGGAGGGACAGCACCAGGAAGCGAACCTAGGTCGTTGTGGTGTGAGGCGAGTGGTCAGACTGCACCACAGCGGATCCTCTGCAGATTAATCAACTTGTGTTTATGTCAGAAGCAATAGTTGGATGTAGTGCGTTTTAAATACGTCGGCAACCTTAACATTTACATGAAAAGTTAATGAACGGTTTTCGCTATGCACGTACGGTAAAAGCAGAGTAACTGCCTGTTGAGAGCTGCAACTGAATCTGCAATGTGCAGAGTTCATTAGAAACAGTTACCGAAACTATAAAAAATAGTCAAGACGGTACAGTTTAAGAGAGTGAGAGATTTTGGTCAGCACTTAACATTGAGGTCTTTAGCACTGGTGAGGGGTGACATGATGTGAGAATGGAGCAGCGCCGGATGAAAAGGTGGGGGAAACGGGAGATTCCCGAGAAAACCAGCAGACCAGCGGCATTGCCCGGCACGTTTCCCACATTCGAAAATCCGGGGACCGACCCCGGATCGCCTTGGAGGGAGGCGAATGGTCTGACCATTCGGCCACCGCGGCCCCCGGTACAGTTTGAACTGTATCTGAAAGAGGAATATTTATTATATGTAACATTGCAAAACTATTGCTTGAATATAACTTTTAACGTGTTAAAAATGTTATTGAGTTTTTATTTTTGGTAAAATGAAACGTGTATTCCAATTATGGATGCCTTGAAAACAATAATTCGCTGGAAAACCTTCTTCATACTTATCCATCACAATAAGGAAATGTGAATAATTTTGTTTAAAACCAATTAAGTAATTAACATCCGTTTTAGTAAAAAGACTTGTGGCGGAAACATATGTAGGGCCTACGTAAAATGAACATTAAATTTATGTTAAACAAATAATAATATTTCCTTACGTACAAGCATAAAATTTTTGTGTCGATTAAGCTTCAAGAAGGTATTCTCGCAAAGTATTGTTCCTGAAGCATCCATAACGAAATATTTATTTTATTTGCCGAAAGTAAATAATCAATTAATTAATTTTTAAACATGTTAAAATAAAATTTAATTAATTTTTAAACATGTTAAAATAAAATTTAATTAATTTTTACAGCTTTATGAGCTATAAAATTTTCTGCTTCGTATCTTGTTTAAATTGTACCTATCTAGTACTTTTATAGATTCCGTAACGGTTTGTAACGAGCTCTGCGTATTGTAGATTCAAGTGCTAGGTTCTACCGGCAGCCCCTCTGCTTCTTACTTAGACAGTTCGAACATTTCTCTGACTTGCTTGAAAATGCAGCGAGCGCTTCTTCCCGACCCGGTTGATCAAAGGCTAAACTTGAACTTTTGTTGGAACCTAAGCCCGAAAGACGACATGATATTTTAATTAACAAGTTCTCATAACTATAGCGTTCTCATAACTGTAGCATTAACGAAATATGGTTCCCGTATTAAATAGGTACACATTTAAGTCCTAATTTCCGTGCATTTCTCGTTCCTAAGCTTTCGCCGTTACATAAACATAACTGCGGTTGTACGGTGATGTATTTTAATATACTTTTATGTATTGTTAAAATAAGCCCGGTTAGGAAACGTAGTCTTTATGGGCTATTAAAATTTAATTTACGTTTATTATCTTATTAAAAGTGAAGTTACATTAGGTCATAACATGTATGTGTGACGTGCTTTGAACCTGGCATATTAAACAGCTGAAATTCTTGGAACGTGTTCAAAATCACTCAAAGATAAGTGACGATGATTTTGAAAGTAGTAATAACTTATAAATTTCACACGAAATTTAATGTTAATAGTAAAAAATGCTATACTCTGTACGTCTAAGCACTGCTTAGCCTCAACTGCAACTAATGTTATTAACAAATCAGTTTTATTCAAACGCGTAAGTTTAAATTATTTTGTAACAATAATACTTATATAAGATATTTAAACTAAAACTACATGAGCTATGTTTCAGAAAAGTTATTATGTTTCAAATGTTGATTTATTTAACGTAATTGTTAACTGTACTGTCGTATTAAATTTTGTTTAAACCTTCTATGTTGACACACACGTGCATACTGGTGTGTTAAAGTATAACGTAGACATAGTGTAGGTCAACATACCGTAAATGTAATTATATGTAACAATTACATTTCTTATATATTTATGTCAGTTTTGAAATAAACTGCATTCCTTAAAGGATCTGTCTACCCCGAAGCCCTGGTGCGAGTATGGATTGTCATAAACGTTCAATTATATAGTATGTTGCTTAGTGCCTGTCGAGTCTACATGTAAACCACCACTGACTTTTATATTCATCTAGGGTGAGACCCACACCGATATACGACTTTTAGAGCTTTTGTTTTTAAACCGCCTTAAATCTGTGATCAAATTAGTAGCTTCACTGTAAAGAAACTTGCACTCGGAAATATCATCTCATAATGTGTATCTTATATTTTTATTCCTGCAGTAATGTTCTTCTCCTCAAAGCATAAATGGCTTTCATCAAAAAGCAATATCATTAAAAACGGCTGAGCACCGCCAAATATAATTTATAACACGAATATCCCCATCCTTGCTCGCACCATGTCTCTCAGGTTTGCAACGCTCTTAAGTACTTTCTCGTACGATGCGTGACTGCGTGGAAAATACAGACCGTTGCATGATTGCACGTCAATATTCTTGGAAGGGGGGGGGGGAATCCTCATAGCTAGAGGAACAAAATGTCCACACTTCCAAAAACGCACTGTTTCTGAACTACAGATCACATGACGTACTGTACAGAACATAGCCCACGGGTTGGGCCCTGTTACTGTGGAATCATACGTCGGAGAATGCCTAACGTCCAATTAAGTACCGTCTCCTTTGATATACAGCTGCAAGTTAAAACTGCAATGGCGTTCCAACATGATCCAGTCCGTGCGCTATAATTCTGTACGTCACGTGTTGTGAGCTGCAGTGCACTAAAACAGTGCATTTTCTGACTTATGTTTGTATTTAAATAAAATGTCTTGCTACACTTGGTGTGAGGATTGTTTCCCCAAGCTATTGACGTACAATGTTGCAATAAAACGTTGCAAAAGTCTTTCAAAATATAAACAGATAAATGCAAAGTGGGCAATGAACCCGAGCACAGGGTTTCACACCTCGAGAGGCGGGCTTACGAATTGGAAGACCGTAGACGCTCGCTATTCACAGTGATGGCATTAAATGAGGTCCTACACGGGAGCAGCGACGAAGAAACAGGAGTACCCCGAGTAAACACGCCGACCAATGCCAACGTCCGCCACGTTACCAACATGCTAACAATCCAGGACCAACCCGCCGTGATGGGAGGCGATTGGTTAGAATACTGCATCACTGCGCCTAACCTAAATATAATAAGCAATTACTGTATTGGATGATTTTCAGGTGCAGGTTTTTCTGAGGATCAGTTAGGCTACGCAAGAAAAAACAGCATAAAAATAAAAGTTAGCAGCAATCAGGAAACATCTCGGTTTGTATAAAGCTTCCGTTAAATTAAAAGAAATAAAGTATACTTAACAACTAAGTACATTACCTTATTATAACAATAAATAAGGATATTAAACCTACCAACCTCTGAATTCACCAAATATATAAATAAAGACTTTCTTACGAGTTTGGTAGGAGCGACGTATGAATCCCAGCGGAAAACTAAACAAATTTATTTACGTTTGGTGAGTAATGTGTAATGTCTCACGGTAGGCTAATCCATGTATCACGTGACCAAATCACCATTCAACAGAGTGCAACTTGTGTAATTCTGTGCAAAAATAATAGCTTTTAAACCGTAATCGAGAACTGTTTTATACCGAACAAAATACATTGACATAATGTTTTACACAATAAACATTTTTCTATATAACTTTAAAACAGGGGTTTTCAGTTTGTTTTTTCATATTGCCCAAAATGTAGTTTTTTGTGTACTAAAAGTACACGAAATCTTGCATTCTTTGGCAGAAAATGCTGATTTTTCTCTGGTAGATATCAGCATTTGACAGCACGAACAAATACCATAGCCTTGGTTTTAATGTCAGGACGGCTGAGGTGGGAGAACACATTAACTACCATAGCAAAACTACAAAAAGGGTGCTAGTTTCGTGAGACGGTGTAAACGTTACCTTCGTATACTAAACAGAGTGAACGACCATCTACCAAACTGAACCAATGAGCAGGACAGACGTTCGAATTCACTGAACGCAGGTAAATCCACGCCAAGCATTTACTTGAGGAGGGAAGTGGAGCCCGCAAATCTATTATCTACATTTGCAAAGAAACTCACTCTATAGAAATAACTTTACAAAAAATAACTTCAAGAACTTAAGAAACGCTCGGAATATTTTAACAACTAAAAAAGATTTTCGACATCATGTATTCTTGTAGCGTCTGACTGTAATATAAACATGAGAAACATTTAGACGAGTTTGTCAGTGTATTAAAGACTCAACCTGAATAAAAACTACAGTAATTTACTAAGTAAATTATAGTTTATTCAAAACAGACAGGCGAGGGTCTATAAAATGCGAAATGTTAGACGTTGGTAATTTTAAATTTTAATTTTCTTGTAGTTTTTTTAACACTTCTAGTGAGCCCACTTTCAATAATGTATTTTACGACGTGTTTTTTACTAGTTGTTACTATATACACAGCTAATAATGAATATATTTAAAATAAATTACAGCGGGGGTTTTATAACATAGCAATGTGAGTACTATCCACTTACTCATTGGTGAAGGAAACTGCAACAATTATCATAAGTGACATGAATAATATTGTCGTGACAAACGTAACCACATTTGGACATTGTACGTGATTTTCCACAACTTATATTTACATTAATTATTTAAGTCAACTCAATACATGTTTAGTTATTGAGGCAGAAGAAAGAGTGGGTGCACACACACTACCAGCCGTTATCAGTGATTAGAAATACTCCTGTTAAAAACATAAATTAATTAATTTCGCTGGCAAAATTTGAAAACGTCTTGTTTGACGGACTCAAATGGCGAGCAAGCCGATACGTTTATAAATAATAGTGTTTATTGATAATTAGGGAAAGGAAAATTTCGCGAATTCAATGACATGCAAGCTAGAATCCACTGTTCTATGCATATTCAAGCAATTTCTATTCGTTCATTGTCCGTTGTTTCACTGAGTAGCAGCTAGGGAACAAATGTTCGGGCTTGAGTATGCACAGGATAGAATAGTGCATTATAACATGTAGGTCATTGAATCCGCGACATTTTCCCGTCCCTGCGTATCACGTAATGACTAGAGGTGCGTGAATTTCACATATTCACCTGGCAGCAGTGTATATTTAATATCTATTGGCTTCCAACAGTACAAGTGGGCAGCACGTGACAGCGCTGTGAATTATTTACTTGTTTACTACCGGCTTGCTTTAGTCAAATATGTGCCGAGACAACCGCCGTACAACCACAGAGGTTACAGTGAAGTATATGGTATTGGCGTTCAACCTGACCAACAATATATCCGCAAAATTCACTAGAGACCCGGAAATTTGGCTGGTCCAACTACCAGCAGGCTATACTCCACAGTTCTGTTTACACGCTTTCTTTAGTTACTCGTTCATTGGCTGCTGCTCCAGTGAGTGGCCAGTTGTACATCTGACATAGGTAGGGCGAGAGTCAGTGTTTGCATGCAGGTCTGCAGTTGGTCCACATTTCTTAAGGATGAGTTTCAGTGAGAGTCCCCAAATCGCGCAAGTAATTAACGTTCACATGCGTTTCATATCTAACGTCGCTCAAGTGAATACGCGAAATTTTCAGGTCCCTACTAACGACACATCATGATGACCCATAAATATATAATTGCTGCTGTAGATACGTTTAAAATGCGTTAAACTTTCAAAGCATATACTTAAATAATTACTACCTAGAAGTTTCTAAATACAACCATCGTAAATGTTTCTCGAGGAAAGATGTTAGTGTACATTGGGTCTCCGTAAACTGCAGCCTTGTTTTACAGACCATTACTTCTGACAGCCTCTATGCTGCACTTGCTCAACTGAAGGAGTTGCATAACCTCAAATACTTCTAGCGAAACATCTTGCTCACACACGACTCCAGCGCAGATAATCCGACACAAACCGGTCGAATCCCATTCTCTCGCAGCACGCTCTGTTTATCCACGCTTTTGCGACATGAATAATTCAGCTATTATTGAAGTTTTCACATTCCCATTCATTGTTGACTGAATTTGCAAGGTTAAACTATTTCGAAATAAAATATCACAAACATCCGCTTGAGGAACCCGCATGAAAAAAAAAGTCTTCTATGTGTAAATAAAGAAAATAGATAGACCAATTTTGCACGTGAACTGTGTAAATGTTCTCCTTTGTGACATCACAGATTAAAATTTTGAATGTAATGTTACATACTGGATTTACAACGGTTGCCGTAACTTGATCTCATTAAGAAATGGACCCCTCTAAATGCAAACTATGAATCTAAGAATGACATTTAAAATATACCTACAGTATGTGATGTTATGCACTTCATATTGCGAACACTCAGAGAAACAGATTTATATTTTAACTGCGAAATTTCCTAAGAGCGAAGACAGGAGCCAACTAAAGAAGATGACACCAAGAGTAGTCGCTATCACCGTTTCAACACAACACGTCTTGTATAAAGCGACTCACGTAGCGGACTACCACTGAACTTACAGTTTCTCCGTTCATTTTCCTTCCTCTAATTTAATATTTTTCTGCTCCATCCTTTCCTTCATACACCTGGATCATCAACTATGCATTCCCCGAAACTAGGTCAGAGAGGCGCATATGCAAGTCACTATAGGTTCTTACGCTGTAAGTGTGAATAAACTGTTAAACGTGATCGATAACCCATCTCCAAGAAACTCGTTTGTAGATTTTTTTAACTGTTATGTATTTATGACATTAATTATTACTAAAGAAGCTTCTATTATGTTGTCTGTAGACAGCTTATAGACATATTTGTTCAGAAATAAAAACTTTCACAAGGTGTAATTTGCATACAAAACACATCACAGACAAATACTTTCGGTCCATTATTACATATAACAAATGTTTCGATACTGGGAAATACTAGCCTATAATCTTAAACTTGTTGCTACAGTAAACAGTCCTTAATTAGGCTGTTATACTAAGTTCGTATATTTGCTAACAATTTGCCACATATAGAGATGAATTAATTATTTGAACACTTTTCGACAGTAATAAACAACTCGTTAGCTACTGTTGCCTGGCGATTCAATGAATGACATATTAGTTTAAACCTGTACCACAGTGCAGACCAATTTAGTAAAAAATAAAAGGTCTGCAAATATTTTAGGAACATTTAGAGATTATTAATAATATGTAGGGCATTATTGTGTCTAAATAGATATAGTAATAGTTCATTTAAATGAATATACAAACAACAGTGCCACGAAAGTGATAATTGGTGAAGTCATTACGTTTTTCCCTGCTTACGATTGTATTGCATACTGGGTCTGGGAACACTAAGTGTTATGTTGTTAACCTTAAGTGTAGCGCAACAGAAGGCGCTAAAGCAGATTTTACTGGACGCCAGATACTTGCGAAATTGGCGTGAAATGCCGATCTAAAACAAAATATTACGCGAGAATTTTTCATGCAAGTGGATCTCGCACGAGAACATGAAATAGAAAATATCGTATTTATAGTGCGAGGTCCCGTATCTTGTAAGGAACGAAGAATTATTTTGATCTTTTCGCACTAGTCATGATGAACCGTATTCTGCTCATAGAGACTGGAGTCAACCGTTACTGATTTGTGCGTAGAGGACTTTGGCAGTTCACATTAAGGGCGTGTCTACCGCAATTTTCGTCACCATTTTTTTATTTTTTATTTGTGCCAGATATTTTTTTTCTTATTTTAGACACAAAATGCGACTAAATTTTGCTCATGTGAAAATTTTTTTATCTCACATAGTTTTCGCGTAATGGCTTGTTAAAGTCATATTTTGCATGTTTCCGTTTTAACGACTACACTAAAACCAACTGATATACCAAACTCAAAAAAATCACAGTGGATAAAGACATTGCAGGCTACAATGACGTGCTCATAAAATTTAAAAATAAAAATTATTTGAATTTTAAAAAATTGCTGAAACTGAAAATAAAAATTTAAAAAGTTCCCACCTCCCTGAAACCCTACCCCAACCCGAAAAATAATCGTGTGTACGCCCTGCCTCTCATGATCAATTTGGCTCTCGATAGTATCTGTTAACAGTACATTATTAAACATTAACAAAGTAAATACTGTAATGTATGTACAGGATGTTCATAAGCGCGCCACGCGAATCCTGAACTAAATTCGAAAAGAAAATGTTAGTGACAAAATTTTGAAAAATTTTTGCGCACAATGTGCCAACACAGCACTGTAGTTAATCCCTTCTTACGCCCCACATATGTCCTACTTATGTTACTATTACTGTTCTGACCATCATATTATTGGCGCAGGATCAAGTCCCGAGCAGTACAAAGATCACTCTACGTTTACTCAACATAGCAAACATAACAATAATACCTGGACGTGTAGCGCAATAAGAGACTAACTCATTGCTGTGTTGTCACATTGTGCGCGAAAAATGTCATCGTTAGAGATGATGGTTAGGATCAGGTAGTTTTCGCGGAAAGATTTTTGTCCCACTTTGTTTCAGTGTCTTACGTGCACATCTGCAGCTCAACTTCGTGATTATTGGCAGAGTGTTTTTGTGCACAGTTATTATTCATTTGACTGTGCCAATCAGTACACGGATAACTGTGACACAACACGTACATGATTTGCGGGTTTAACCTCCAGACGTTGTATGTTACGGCATCCAATCACTGATTACAAAGCTGAGACGCATGTGCGCACGTAAGACACTGAAACAAAGTGGTGCAAAAATCTTTTCGCGAAAACTACCGGGCTCTAGTGATGGTTTATCACGGGAAAACTTGACTGTTTGCTGGATTTCAACGCACGTTCAGCTTACCAGAAGATTACTGGCTTTAGCTTGTACTTGGAGCTGTTACACTATTAGACTGAGCCAATAAGAATCCTGATATTGTAATATTTGATACCTGTATATTGGTCTGCCGACAGCTACGTTGTGTCAGACGAATCAGACATGTTGCAAGAAACTACAACTTTTTCAAGTGCATGTTGCCACAAAATAGTTTTGCGATATACCATCATCTCTAGTCATCGTACAATATTTTGCCGCTAATATTTTCGTCTCCAATTTAGTCCAGGACTCGCGTGTTGTGCTTATCATGCGGCAGTTTCTGGACAGGCTGTTTAATATGCAAGAAATGTAATAATATTTCGAACGCTCACGTCTTAAAGAAAGGAACTTATGTGAAGGGAGGAATTTATATTCTGTCTCCCTGTTGCTGCGGTCCTGAGAAGAGTGAGAACATCATGTTGTGTGGTGTAATGCGTCTGTCGTTTGAATTGTCTCTGCGCGGTGGGGGCGGACTGAGAGGGGGCACCATGGTCCGCACTGCAGCGCCCCTGGCGTGAAACTGCACAACCAGAGCAGCTAGTTGCTCTAAGGCAAGGAGGGGAAGGCAGTCAAGTGCTCCAGCTGTCTGGCAGTCGAGATGTACGAGTCGACCAGCTTCACCTCGAGCAGCAGCAGCGAGAGGTAAGTGTCGACCAATGTGTCTGCAAATTAATAGGTGGTATCGTGAACGTGTAACTATTAATGCTGGTTTTTCTTGATTTCTTCTTGATTCGAAAACTTTCAAAATTTTTTGAAAATACTATGATAGGGTTTAGCAACCTACCTAGCTTTAATTACGCTCATTGCATTCGAACTACTGAAGAAACTATGAAATAATTAAGTAAATAAATAATTCAGGACAAAAATTACCTATCACTATGTAGTAAAGGCTATGCACCTAGTAGTAGATTTTTACGTTTCTATTAAGAGACGTTGCCGGTATTTCGCCACACCGTCCATATAATATACAGAAATGAAAAAATTTAACAAAAGTGGTGTCACAGCCTGTTAACAGTGGTAAGCTCAAGCCCACTATAAATATCCTAAAATAAAACTCATAAGATACCACAGTTATTAAAATATAACATAGTTATAAGAAATTTTGATTTTTTTTAATGCTATTAACATTTGTATTAAACATTCTTTATTAATATTGCTTTAACATTAATTAACCTGAATAAATTTCTTGAGATGGCGTCGAAGAACTACAATTGTGTATTTTCCGCTCCGCAAACATGTGCTAGTTTTCAAAACCTTGTATAATACTCTAAGATGGGCTGTGTCTTAACTTTTGTTAGGCCTACATTTCATTAAATATTTTTAGGAGAAATTATATTACAAATATCAACGCAAACGTTAATTAATATAATGCTTTAAAGGAAAACTGCACGAATTCCTATTAGCTAATAAAAAAACGCCAGGGTTGTCATACTTGAAAGGCATATTATATCAAAAGATTGGCTTCAAAACCAAGACGGTTATCGAATAAAATTTAAAACGAACTAATAGCTACAACGTTTTAAGAAATATTATATTTTTAAGTTATTAAGTTGTTTATAAATATTGACGCTGTTTTATTGATTTTTAAAGTTTATAAGAGCGGTAGACATAACACTGAGTCTTGTGTCGACTGGGTAGCCGCAATCCTAAGACTACTTATATGTCCGCACACGTAGCAGATAAAGCTTCCTTCCAAACTGATCTTTTGAACACGTGATACTGATTGCTGCTTATGAATGGATTACTTGCATGAAATTTAAAATTAATTAAAAATAAATCCACATAAAAGTACAAGGGAAAATATTAATATATTATAAATAATTTTCTGTTAAAAGTGTTTCGTTTAGTTATACAACATATACAACGTATGAAAACAGCTACTGCCGCGATGTTGACTGAAAACAGGCCATACGTCATCAGCCTGCACCGTGACTTAGTACTCTGGTGATTATCTGATCACTAAAGTACCTTCTAGCATGGTTAGTACTTGGATGGATGACTACCAGGGAACACCGGCACCGCGTGCCACTGTGCATATATGATAGTAGGTTGTACTACCATAAAGATCAACACATGAACAGATGAGTAACTGTTCTTAATAAAGAACGACTGTGTATATCTTTATGGCTTGCCCCGTTAAAATTTTTTCACAGCTTGAGTTCGCTGCTGTCGCGTAATATAAATTTGAAACTCCACTGCACAAATTTTAAGTGATGGCATGTATCGAAAAATCTACACATTATTTTATATGACTTAAATTCTAGCAACGTACGTTACTAATATATAGTTGGTATGTAACATTAAATAAAATCTTACTAAGCTGTCAGAAAAATTAGCTATAATTAGGGACCCCTGATTTTCGCGAAAATTATTTTGCAACAAGTTGTTTCAGTGCTTTACGTTCACAACCGCAGCTTTGCATCAAGCTCAGTGATTGGTTATTTTAACTCTCAAACGTCTTAGGGTTCTACCCGCAAATCACAGACGTGTGATGACGCAATAACCTTGTTCTGATTGGTGCTGTCAAATGAAAGATGTCTCTGCACAACAACTCGCTGCCAATAATCTTCATACAGAGCTGCAGCAGTGAACATAAGCCACTGAAACACGTTGATGCAAAATAATTTTCACGAAAATCAGGGGTTACGGGATAAATAAAACCCCTGCTTATTTTTTAAATTATATATTAATATGTTTATAAATTGTAACGTGTAACTTTAGGTATTTATTTAAAATATATATAGGTTTAAATGTAAAATGTAATTTGAAAATAAAAGGACGGATCTTTGAAGGATGCTCGTCACTGATTGGCCGGGGGCACCTCCTCGTGACCACTGGAATGGGAGGGTGGTTTCCTGCCAAGGCAGGGAAGAGCCGCGGTAGAGAATGTGGGTCGAGGTATTTGGCCGCAGATGTCGAGAGAGAACGAAGGTCTCCAATTTTAAGCTATTCGCTTCGGATATTAGGAGCGGCGCGCGGCGGTAGGCACCCCGTGATAACATTCGTCGTGAATAATTGTGCTGAATAGAGGAGTAGAAAAGAAAGGGGGGGGGGGTGGCAGTAAGCACCCCAGAGTATTTGACGTTCATCTTCTTGAAAGAGTTCAGATCGGTATTTTATTACATGCCCTATGATAGTAGTTCTCGGCTAATTCACTAAACCAGGAAACAAACATACAGTTTTATATTGCCGAGATAGATAGACCCCGTGTTACCCGTGTGCTACATACGAGGAACGTCGTAACATGTTACAACTTCTGTGTTTAAGTTTATAATTTTAGTAGGAATCTTCATCTCAGTGCTATCAGAGTAGCTTTCGCCAAATTATTTACTAAGTATCTAGAGTATTATGACGTTATATGTATACGTATGCGTGTGTATACGTCGAACATATACAGTAAATGGTTACAGAAACTACATTTGAAAATTTAATCACTAAATTATTGTTCACTTAAAAATGTTTTTGTGGGAACCATTTATAGGTCTCACAAACATTAATCACTCGGTGCATTATTCTAAACCATTTCTTTATTTGTTTTTTTTTTTTACAAGATATCAGACTGCATACGTTGTTTGCGAGTAGAATAAATACATGTGTCGTACACACTGGCCGGAAACACAATTTAAAAAAATAAACCATATGTCTGACTGACATATGTGCCGGCTGGTGTAATGGCTGATGACGTCACAGCGGCAGACATGTTGTGACATACTGTTTTCGCGGGCGATTCAAATGAAAGATTTTATAATGGTTGAAATTACCTCAAATCATCCCCAAATTTGAAAATTTCCCCTCTTATGAGCTAGTTTTTCCATGCAGATTACGCATATGTTCTCAACGAAATTTGAGAAAAAGGCTAATTGAAACGGTGATTTCAAAAATTACCCAAACCCACACATTCACCAAAGTGGTATTATTCCTGCAAATTGCAGTGTGACCTAAGTTTCAATGAATGATGTGAATAACACCACACTTTCACTTTTGCTGCTGCATTAGAGGCTAACCGATCACCGTAGTTCATACACTATTTATTTTTTTTTCCTTATCCTGAATAATTATTGTTTGCGAACTTTGGTTGGTTTTGAATCCACCGTTTCAATTGTATTTTAAGGACGTCACATGCTCATACCGCTGAGCGATATGCAGAGCTTCAGCAGTTTTATGTAAAACCAGTCATCATGTGTGGTGGTGAGAAATAGCAGTGAAATAACGTTACACGCGCTTATGCTTATTTCATGTTCTCCCCTGTTTTTTAAAGGACTTTGTCCCGCAAGCGAAGAAAGGTGTTTTCCTTCAAATGCACTGTAAAAAATTTTCTCCGTCGATTTACGGAATTTCCGGTAAAAATTTCTCCAGATACCTCCGTGAATTCACGGAAACTTAGTTCTTAATCCAACAGAAGTTTCCGTAAAACAGTTTCGTCACACGGAACTGAGCCATATTTACATGTATATAATGCTACAATTGCATTTATACAAATTTGCAGATTTACCGGTGATGTTATTAAAATATAACCGTAATATTTACATCTGTGTATCTTATACAAATTTTCGATTTTTTCGTGCAAATGTCAGCAGCAGACTTGTGGACATATTACGTATGTTTCCGCACTGTATATTTACTACAGACATTTCCGTATTTTACTTTTACGGACACTATTTCTGTATATTAACGGTACATTTCCGCTAAAATTTATAACGGTGTACATGAGAGTATTTCAAGTGGTACTGCATGCTGGTGGAATTTTTGGTATGTTACTAAGGAGTACTAAACGACAGTTGCTAAAAACCATCACAAACATTTGGTGGTACTGTTAAAAATAATTTTCGTTTTTTTACGGAGAAGTGCTGGTAAAAAATTCTCCAGAAGTGTCCGTTAATTTACGGAAGGCAACTAGCTCCACTTATGGAAACTCGCATATTTATGTGACTTCTTTAGGATGCAGGCGCATTAATGCGTTTGGTTATTTATTTAGTTTCTTCTCGTAGTTTTTCATGTGTTTAATTGATTAAACATAATTACGTATAACTGTGTTACAAAATAACGTTTCCGTTAATTAAACAGATGTTTCCGTAAAATTGCCCGTAAATTTATGGAAATTTTTAACAGTGTGTGAACATCTTGGTACAAAAAAAATGAACACCGTTTCGCGTTTATGTGGAAGTTGGAGGTTTCAGGGTCGGGGGAGGGAGGGGGGCATTTGGGGATATTTGACACAGGGAGGGTGGTGAATGGACAAACACAACACCCAGTCCTAAATCTGGGGAGATGGCATTAAATTTCCCCTCCCCGGCCGCGAAGCAAACGCGAGACCTTTGGCCCACGTGACAAGAGCTCTAATAACTTCTTATACGTTGTTTAGACATATGCATAAATGCTTTCTCTAGGTTTAACTGTAGTTTTGTGATGACTTTTACATCTTTTTTGAAGAGTTAATTAAATCTTTATATTAAATCATTTCAACACAATGTAATTAAAATTTTGGGTTGACAAATAAGACAAATACCAATTAAATAATTACAGCTGTTACTCTACAAAATTTGTAAATTTTACGAAGATCTTCGTACATTTACAACTCCTTGTTCTTACTCACGCAATGAAACTATTACTGGTGTAATTAGGCGCGGAGATGTTTTTGTGAAAATCGAAAGTTGTATTTTTTTAAATTGGACTTTTACGTATTGTCGACAGCGAGGTTGTTACAGAAGGTTACGTACAACTTTACAAGCGAGGTCGTTACAGAAGGCTACGTACAACTTTACAAGCGAGGCCGTTACAGAAGGCTACGTACAACTTTACAAGCGAGGCCGTTACAGAAGGCTACGTACAACTTTACACCAGGGCAAGAAGTAGGAATGGAGTCGGCCATGCTCTATGTTAGGAGAAGTCTTCGCCGGTGTCAAATTTCCACCTTTGACGCGTGGGATCAGCGTAGCGATAAGAGCCAGTGTCCCACGCTTGACGAGAAGCACATAGCCTCTTTTGGCAGCGCGTGAAACCGGCGTGCAAGGTTTTCCTTGTGATCTTTTTCCTATGGGACTTTAATCGGTGACCACAAAATATAATTTTTACTTTACGAATGCAGGTAATATTTTCAGTGTTTCGCTGTAAAAAAAAAAGTTTTTAGCCATTTTGAGAGGCCCGAAAACCACGTTTCATACAAACAAGCTAAATTTTTGAAAACATAGAAGCATCGTTTCACGTGTGTTTTTTGTAGATAAACACAATATGAATAAGTTAAGTGGTTTCGCGTAAAACAAATAATACACATGACACGCTGCAAAGCCGTCCATACGCCAGTCAAGGACTCCTCTTAAGAGGGCGTGGTACATAATTCAACGCTAAAAGCATTAATCTAAAACTGTAGGTTTTTTTTAAGCTAATTTGTGTAACTTGATCAATAGCAATCCTAGACAATACTTTTAGCCAACGTTTAAACACAATTGTTTCTAGTGTTACAAACTTCATAGACACAATCTCTGACGCTGGAACCTCGTACATTTAACTGCGGCGCAAGATATCACGCGTAACGAAATAGTAATTCTGGTTAAATATTTACTCATATAGTTGGCAAATACCATTTTCTAAGATTGTCATAGAGTATTTTATCCATATTGACTTCGATAAAATCGTAGAAATCAATTGATGGTTTCAGCGTTTATTTATCTACTACGCACTCTTAAGGAACCATCCCAGCATTCCCCTAGAGAGACTTTAGGAAACCATGGTAAACAGAAATCAGGATGGCCGGAGCCGCGACTCGAACCCGGGTCCTCCCGAATTCGAGTCCAGCATGTTACCGTTGCGCCACCTGGCTCGGTCAGTGTTAATGTCGTACATGCAGGCATTGCATACTTTTGACTTCGTGTTTAACTACGGTGGTTTAGTTGTTAGGATTTCGCCTCCCGCCACGGCCAGGGTTCGATTCCCGGAGATGTTACTCTCGATTTTCGCACGTGAGATATGTAACTAACTTTGCAACTGGTAAGTCGGTTGTCTCAGTTCACTCCCGTTTCTTCCTCTCTTGCTTCACGCCATTGCTCTATTCTCACCTTCATGCAATCCTACCCAGTTCCAAGTCATCGATGTACGAAGCCTAGAGGCTACAGCCTACAACTGTTTTCTTTGTGACGTAAATAGACAACCCCAAATCGGAAGTATCGACATAGTTGGCGCAGTGGTGACTCGGTAAACTCAAATCCTGCAGAACTTTAGTTCAATTCCTGGTCTTGACTTTTCGTTTTAACAGGTTTTACGAACTTTTTCCAAACTAGTGCTGGCGGTTACAGGCCGTGACAGATTCCCTCCCTTTCCTGAATGTGACATTGGCTCAGTCTCAAATTATCACTCAGTTGAGACTTTAAGACCTACCCACATAACAGTAAAATGAAAGAGCTCACGTCCTTTCTGATTAAGAACCTGGTGTCGAAACCGGAAACCCTCATTATCTCCAGATTGTTTTTAATATGTAAAGAATGTCTTTGTACAAAGGATGTACTTAAATTCACGGTACAAACTATGTTGCTCCTGATCTACTACACGGAGCAGGCTACGGACCGTTTAGGGCGATCCAGCTGCGCACACCGAATACATTACTATCTTCATGCATATGGCACAACAAGTTTGCATACCCGTTGTGGTTGCGTCCACCTTCACGAACAGAACATTAAAAATCCAGAACCTAACACTCCGACACAAAACATTCTTGTGTACGCAGACTAATCTGAAAAATATTGCTGGGTTGGTTGCTGAGAGAGAAGGCACTCTTTAAGTGCATTCAAGGGGTCAAAAACAATTTATATGATTACAGAATGTTACTTTGTGGGGATATTTGAATAAATTTTGTACTATTATCAGAAATGTAAGGTTAATTATGATCATTTAATTTTTTTGTATGTTTTGCAATACAAATTTTAAAATAGTGCTATACTACCTTGTTGACTTACATCTTATGATGCACGTGAAGGAAACCAATATATGATGAAGAAGTTGCTTGGAAATTCTCTGTGGAGTTTGTGTGTGGTTGTGTATTACATTTAATCATAAAATACAGAATAAAGTACAGTATAAAAATTTGTAAGGTTACATATACATTTTCTGGATAATTTAACATTTTTATACGCGTAATTAAAAAAAAAGTACATTGTGTGAAATATTACACAAATATTTCCAGAAATGACATTCAAGCTACACGTTTATAAAAGGATATATCTACAGCTTAACAAACAAATAAACAAACATGTACGTGCTAAATTACATATTTTTGAGCATGTGTAAAAACACATAAAAATAATGTAATTTCTTCAATTGGCGTAGGCATATGTACGGTACTGTCATTTTTAAAAAGCATTTATGTTTGTTAAATCATAGTAGTTACAAAGTGTACATTTACAGCTACAATAATTTTGTACATTTGCGTTTGTATCTCTCCATTAAAACATAAAGTGTGGTGTCATTTCTCCTAATTGTGGAGTTCTTTTCCGTTAAGGGGCCGGTTCATGCGTCGAAAATCGTCATTCTTGCATTTGGGTTTTATGTTGTTAAAATATGGTAAAGGGCATCGAAGCAATGCTCCCCACCACTCCGCTGGCCTGTATATAATCCCATACCACTGCGGGAGGCATTCAGTCGTGGAGAGACAGTCAGACGGGGAGGATGTATTGTCCTCTTCTCTCTCCCCTGGTAACCAGACACGCGAGTGGCGTAGCGCCTTCCCTTTCCCCTCCCTTCCGAGAGCCCACGAGCAGGCTGCCGGCAAGGCGATGTTGCCATGTCGCAGCGGAGACATCACCCGCCCTCAACAGCTGGCCAGGTCGCTCGTCCCGTCTCTCAGGCTCGGCTTCCACGTGGATAACCCACACTGCGCGCGCTTCCCTTCACAGTTTTCCCATGCGGTCAGTCCGTCTGCCACTGCAAGATGTAACTGTGCATTTTCAAACATCAAATGCCAATACACTCAATCACCAAATTTGTAAGACGGTTAAATCCGGGCACTATGTAAATAAAGTTTTTATTCTGATAGGCAATATTATATTTTTTGTCAAGCAACTGAATCCACAGATTGAAAAATTCGCGTTACAGTCTGTCTTGCGTAGTTAAGTGTAAAAATGGATAATATTACTATTTTCAATCAAAGTTATTTCAGTTCGTGAATATTCTAGTGTGAGACTCACAAATTCGTACCGGTTACAATTTCATAATGTTACCAAGAACACAAAAGACATGTTAGGTACGGACATAATTCTCCGCTTTCTTCTAAGTATGCTTGTTCAAATTTTTCCTAGTTTAAATATAGGGTTAACCTATACGCCTGTTTATTTTTGCGCCAGGTTACAACCGTTCGAGTGTAAACTATATCGCTTATTTCCGAACATTAGAAACATTCGAATGGCCAATTCACTCCTGCAGAACCTACGACATTCGATTTTATACTGATGTATGGTACACACAAGTGAGTCAGGCATCAGAATTAATGTAATATTACAAAATTAATTTTTTATGATAATTTATTATTTCCATATACCGATTACAGCACTGTACATAAATACTTTTTATAAAATGGAAGACATCACACTCACATAAGCAAAGCTTGTGTGTGAGTGCTACTAGACAAATTATTTTTTATAGCTGCGGTTAATTATGTAATAAAACTTGTCATCTGGTATAAATTAATTTGAGAACAAAAATTGAATGCTGCATGAAATACAAAAAAAAAATAGTTTTTGATGGATACAGATTGTATTTAACAATTTGAAATATAAAGAATGTGAAAATAATTAACTATAGTAAAACTACTACTTAAAGATTAAAGACAACTCATCATCAGTTAAGTTATTTAACCATCGATCAATATATATTTTTTTGTTTATATTTTCAGGAAGAATTGCTACAATTTTTGAAACCAAGAATGTGGATGATCTTTGAGAAATTGTTTTGTGAACTAGGGGAATTGTTAAATTTTGGTTTAAATTATATAGAGTAGGATATATATGAGATAAATAATGTACTGGTAACTTTTTGTTCAAGAAATTGACTAATATGGTTCTAATATACAATTTTCTGATATTGAATACTCCCAAACGACTGAAATGTTCTTTTGATGGATGGTTAAAAGTCTTTCTAAACACAGTTCGTAAAATTACTTTTTGTATTAAAATTAGTGGCTTGATTGCCGTTTTGCTCATACATCCCCATGTTAATATACCGTACATCAGAACAGATTGAATAATGGCTACGTAAACAATTCTTATATATTCAATTGATAAAACAGATCTAAGTTCCACAAATGTATATATTGTTTTACGATTTTTTTTTTTTTTTTTTTTTTTTTTTTTTTTTTTTTTTTTTTTTTTTTTTTTAGTTAAGTAAGAAACATGCCTGTCCCATTTTAAATTACAATCTAACATAACACCCAAATACTTTGTTTCCTCTACTCGTTATATTACGTTACATTTATAGTTTCCATTTAATTGACTACAGTTATGTATTTTGAGTTCTTGGTGTTCCTTTGGTTGACCAGATTTGTTTGCAGAAAATGATATG
>PNEQ01064712.1:72439-83427 GCA_003012365.1 Medauroidea extradentata | reverse complement strand
ATAAATTATCTTATGTGTACATATATTATACATAACTAACTGGAGCTTAACTGTATGTATATTAATAATACATATAATGTACATACATTATATGTCTACACATTAATATAAATACAGTGACATAACTTTCACATTATAATGTACACAATGGATATAAATTCGACGTATATAATATGTACACAAAATACGTAAACCTTAATTGGATATATAGACCTTTTATATACGTACAATGGACGAAGTGTGTTTATTGGGTAAGTATTGTCTTACCTTACCTTTTATGCTGCAGTCAGCTTGAACCTGTTCAAATGAAACCCGCGGCGAAGTTCTTTCTTCCCAGTTTTTTAAATCAACCTCGCCAATAACTACATCCTTGTACATTTCAGAACAAACCCGCCATACTTTTGTGTTTGTTGTTTTCTTTAAACTACCGTTGTCAAATTAGCACTAATATTGTTGTCGCTTTCAAATATTATCAATGTTACACATTTAGAAACTGAGAATTATTAAATCAAATTAACAATAAAATATACATATTTTACAACACTCCACATTTAATTCTCAGTTTCACTCCGTTCAATCAGATTTTAGCACACAACATGTTTCAAGTGAGTTTCAAACTTGACATTGGGTAGAGGCTTTGTGAACATATATACCCTCTGGTGCTCACTAGGACAATAAGCCACTTTCAGCAAACCTTAACTGAGCTTCTCATGAACGTAGTGAAATCTCACGTCAATGTGCTTCGAACGACTATTTATCACTCCGTTTTTACAAGACATATCCACTTTCGCACTTTGATGGTCTTTGTTGAGTACTGCTTCTACTTTCACACATAGAATTTCTTCCAGTACAGTTTTCATATACATGAGTTCCTCTCTCAACCACACTGCACAACATTAAATTAAATAGTTCAAAGCAGATAATTGCCGAACCCATCCTAATGTGATTCTCGCTCTCTCTCTCTCTCTCTCTCTCTCTCTCTCTCTCTCTCTATATATATATATATATATATATATATATATATATATATATATATAATATGACATTTCAAAAAGACACTGCACGCCCAGATACTGCTCTTGCAGTTGGAAGCGAGCCCTGTAGAAGAAAATTTTATCTCGAACAATAGTTTTATAACTTTACTTATTGCGACGTTAGACATTAACTGTCTCAGGTTGCTCTGTTTGTAGTAAAAAGTTGAAGGAATCTAAAAATTATTTGAAAGGAAGAAAGTTAACAGGGTTTTACAAGATCTCACTTTATCACAAACCACCAACAACAAGCTTTTATATAAGTCACGTGGCCAACAAAAGTACCAAACACGTCTCTTTGTTGAATCAACAGCTTGTTACTCAATGTGACACTGGTAACAACTGTCAAGAAATTGCACAGTTAGGAGAAATGTAATATTTAAACTGTGATTTCTGTGGTATTAAGAGAGGATCGTCAATTCGAAATCCTATCGCCCGATGTACTGTACATTGCTCGCCTGAAACAAAGGTAAAATATCCTTGGTGCTCCATTATCTAAAACATTTGCCACCTCTGAAATAGTTTCTTTGGCCGGAATTGCTGCTGCTAGACGAGAATACACGGAATTTGAAAATATATTTTTAACCTTAAACCATAAAGGAGAGGTGTTATAGGTTTTACAGCTGTGTATGTTTGTCTGTGTATGTCTGTGGCCTCGTAGCTCCCGAACGGATGGACCGATTCCAATGTTTTTTTTTGTATGACAACAAAAACTCCAATAATTTTTCAACTGTATTAATATACATTTCATTATATTTTTTGCTGCAGGTATTTACAATAATTGTAGTACTATTAAATTTTAAAAAGCTAAAAATTGCTTTTAAATAAATACACTAAACAATCCCTCAGAAAGGAAAAAGTAATAATTTCCAATTACTGTTGACTATTAAATAAGTCGGAGGACCGTTAAGTAAAGAAAATATATAGTTCAAAATAACACAATTGAAACTGAATAGAAAAAAGAAAACGAAAGTCACAAAATTACGTATTAATTTAAAAATTGCATTTTAGTGTAGCCTAATTTAAGATTTGAGCTTATCTTTTGGGATTGTCTCATACATACACACAATAAACATAGGTTTTGTTGCAGTTACTTACTGTGTTTCATGTTTGCTAATTTAAGCTGCTTTTGCTTCTTAGTGGCTCACTGACGCACATAATGGTCAATAAAAGTTTCACATTATGTTTTTTTAAGGAATCACTTTCTGTCTTTTTATTATAATATTTTTTATTTCTCATTTAAGAAATTTGAAACACACTTCTGGCTGTATACGCTTTTGTTTAATATTATGCGATTGGTTTTGTTCAGTATTCTACAATTTGTTTGTGAGATTTTAATTTAAAATTATCGGTTAGAAAGAATTGCATTCTTGTGATTTTATTTTAATTTCTTGAGCTACGGAATGTTTAATATCGAATGTTCTTTAACGAATTATAGGGTAAACGTGCCCTATTTCGTGATACTATCGTTTCGAATGCCCGCATCAACGAAATGTTAAACGTAGGACTAATGTGGTAATCATTTATATTGTATGTTGGGTACGTATTGCTTTATTTCCTGTGTGAAATATGAATTTAGCCTAAACATATCAAGTTTTCCCGTACAACACTGTGTTGGCTAAAATGTGGTTTATGACGGTGTAAGATATAACACGATATATGGTCGATTTATCCCACTGTTGTGAATACTTACGTAGAAAAATATGGGAAAGTATTGTTACTACTCGAAAAATAACAGTGAAGTCGGATATACACATCAAACAAGACGAACACTGTCTATATAGTCATTGGAATTTTTGTGAGGAATATGATTTTGTTTGTTTGGAGCCTCTCCGAAGGTCGGTAGAACTTTTTCGGTAACATGTGCACTTCTCTAGACAAATTATAGTGCATGTTTCTCAAAGGTTAAAAACGGTGGTAATTCACTTCTCATAGAATAATACGAGTTTATAGCTAATTAATCATTGAAGTATATGTTTTGTTTTGATAGCCTGCATACACTTAATTATTGTTACATGTTTTACATGTATTTTTCCTTAAAAGGTCACCGGCTGTGTTTGAGTGAGTTTGTTCAGCACTCAACAACGAGATCTTTAGAGCTGGTGAGGGGTTACGGCGCCGGAATGAAAGTGCGGGGGAAACGGGAGACCCCCGGGGAAACCCTCCGACCTTCGACATCATCTGGCTCTATTCCCACATGCGAAAATCCGGGGACCGACCACGCCGGGAATCAAACCCGGATCGCCTTGATGGGAGGCGAATAGTCTGACCACTCGGCCACCGCGGCCCCGGCTGTGTTTGACCAACATCTCAAATTTATATGTGGTTATAACGTTTTTTTATTATTAATTGTTACAGTTTTAATTTAGAAACGTATGTCAGTTTTCATACATCGTTCATTACAAAATTAAATTATTTTTGTGTTGTGTTCAAATTAATGACATCACTTTGAGTCAGTTCCAAAAGTAGCACACTAAAAATAAAAGTGAAAGTCTTTGATCAGTTTCTTCCTAATAGCGACCATCAGTACAGATCAATAGGCCTACATCTAGGTGACAGCAGTTACTGTTAGTTCTGTTGTAAAATACAATTCATTAGGCGAGACAGTTATTAAAAATGCTATTTTATTAATTTTAAGTAGTATGAGAATTTGTTAGTTAATATTATGAAACAAAAAAATTAAAATGTTGTCAATATATAAATTTGAATTTACGTCTTATGGTTGACTGCATAGTAGATTTGCAGCTAACGTTTACATTTGTTTACTGCAAAAATTAGTTTACTATCTTATATCTTAAATTTGTTCACTTGAATAGCAATATTTACTATAGCCTAATTTGCAACGTATTTCTAATTTTTTTATACGTCAAGAAAAAAAAAAACAAACTAGCAAACCATCACAATTCGTAAAACTATACGTTTACATTCCTTTTCATAAGTCACGTTCTTATTTTATATTTTGTGTGTAGTTTTTACCCCTACAGATATAACTTTTCTGTACGAGTGGAAACAAAATACGTAAACAGCAGTGAGCTATTTATAAAGAACTTGTGACTATTATTTTATTTTCGTCCTCCGTTAAGCGAGGGCACATTTTTGCGGCGGAACACTACTTCAGCTGTTTTATTTTTCGTGAAATGAAACGCAAGCACAGTTACGTAGCATTAGCTGAAATGCGGTTATGGTGATAAAACGCGACGGAAATTCCTCGGAAGTCGAGGGAACGCCGTAATTGGGGTAATAAAGAATGCCGCTGAAAATTTTTCTCCTGCGCGGGACACGATAGGAAGACGTCGTGGTGGGAATAAAGGCGAGGCGGAGCTCTCGAGCTGAGTTTGTGAGGGCACGAATAATACGAAAGAAATGAAACTCCGACCCGGAACAAGATACGTTCTGCTCAAATATTTCCCTTCGGGGTACTTGCCCCGTATCAGCTTGGCCTCCGTCTCGTTATGTATTCAAGCCGTTGCTGTCTTTGCCCTGAGAGTTGTAATTACGCAATGACAAAACAACTCTGTATTTGTCACGTCTGTGTTACCTGGCATTAAAAACTTTAAATTAAAATATACTGCTGAATATTTGGTGCTCAGGTAATGAATGTTCGTCTTCTCTAATAAAAATGGAAATGTGTTGTGTTAACTTAAGAGTGTTCACGTGGCAAAATTCATAATTTTATATTTTCAGGACATAGTGTTCGTTTGATAGAGGTTACTTGTGACTACATTTTCCACTTGGAAAAATGTTTAACTCTCATAGTTTTCCCATAGCGGCATGTCATTCGTAAGTTACGGGAACATAGGAATACGAATAACCAAGTGACTAATTATTTTAAATATCAATCGCAGGCAATGCAAGTTATTTTAATTTTGACTTTGTTTAGTAACTACATTAAAGTTTTGTACCTGTGTCATTTTATCAAGAACAAAGAGAATAGACGGATGAAAACACACACTGTTTGTAAAGAATATCACATCGGACTTGACAAAACAAGCGAATTCTAAACACACAGTAAAATCTGTGGAAACGTGCTTCCGATATTACCGAGAAGTAAAGTTAATGTAGTCTTCTTTTCTAAATACCAGGGCAGAAATTTTTGTTCGCTTTAAGTTAACGCTTTTCTTCATTACAATTTCAAAAATATTGATTCAGTTCCTAACAAAACAATTTTACTCTTTCAAACCAGTTACTTTTTATCTGATTGATGTAAAGCTTTGTGGTAATAATTTTGAAGTTCTTGCTATTATTATTTTATTCTTTTCAACCACTTGATAAATTTTGTTAACATTGCTGCGCCAACGCAACTGTATACTGCAGCGAAGTACATTACGGCACAGAATAATATGTACAGAAAATATATTTGATTGTATTTGTATACACAGTACAAAGCTGTTCTCTCTAAATATACAATAGAACTTACAATGCCGTATCGTTCTTGATAAAAAGTAGCTAATACTGAAATCTGGCTAAACATGTGTACCTAGTTTTGGGAAGTTTCGATGGGTCCATTCTAACCCTTGAGAGAGGAGGAGGAAGGAAAGAACAACAAATTTTCTCACTTAATGGTTGATAGTTAAAACTTAAATTTAGCTCAGTATTTATCCAGTAAACTACCACTAGAGTTCCTTCAACTGTTGGCTTCTACAGTCGGATCCCTTCGGACGAAGTTTTTTTATCTGGGGGTTGACGAGAACATTGCCGTAGCGATTTCACGTGGCACTCTCGTTTTACTTCTCCTCTAGTTACTTGTCTGACCTGTCTCCTTGGGCGCACACACGTCTCAAGCATGTCCAAGACTTAGGTTAATTCTACTACAGGTGTAATATCTCCACTTAACCCAACCTCAGCTTAGGAAGATATCGTTTACCATTATTTCGCTAAGTCCATGAGCCCTGAGATGGTATATTAGCAAAAAAAAAAAATAGAATTAATTTAATAATCTAAGTAAAATTGAGAGAACAGTATATAAAAAAAGAAGCAAATTTATTTAAAGAAAATATTTAGGGCTCGAAAACAATAGGATTATCAAGAAGATTTTATCAATATTGGGTTTCTTTTCCCAGTAGAAACAAAGACATTCTGTGACGCTGCAATAATATTGAGAATATAGCTTAATAATGTAAAAGGAAAATTGAAAAAAAAAAAAAATATATATACAATTATTTAAGACTCTTACTAGACCATTTAATATTTTAGAAGAATAAAAATTGTGTGTGTTATACTGTGACTAAAAAAAATTATTACTCTGTCAATAGTTATCAGAATGACACTGAGTTCCGTGAGTTTAGAATGCTGTTTTCCATTCTTTAGTTATTTAGTTTTTTAATTACCATATTCCTGCAGTTTACTGTAGCAGTTATGCATAACATTTAGGATTTGCCAGTGACTTCTTAATCTAGGGTTCGTCGCGGACTGTTTGGCACTACGCCAAGAAAATCCAAAAGTTAAGCAGTTCTAAGCCAAAACTGCAGAAAAATCAAGTACTTGAAATATTCCTTACCGGTCGAAAAGGGCTGGCACAACTTACCAGTCGAAATCTGCGATGTTCAGACAGTATTTCGGACTCTCCTGAGCTCGAAATTTGGAAAGAATTAGTACCAGTGGAAACGTGGTACCACCACGTCGCCAAACTCTTACTCTTGGTACTCGGCAAAAGATACACCAGGCTAAGACAAGCCTGACAAAAGCTTCTGGGAAGACAGTACGAATTGGCATGAATTCCTCTTCTATTCCTCTGATCTGGAAAACTCCGCTACTTTCAAAACAGGAATATTAATAGCGCCAGGTCGTATGAAGTTCTTCCCCATGAATTCTTCGACGAAAGCCAACTGAGGCATTACTTTCCGTAAGAATCTTCTAAGCCGGACCTCTACCATCAAAATTTTTTTATTACATTTTTCTTCCCTAAAACCTTCTATTCTTATTTCTTGTTGATTCCATAGTGAAAAAGTTTTGTTTTCCGAAACGTAGTAACACATAACATAAATTCTTCCTACTAGCAAATCGATTACTATTTTGATCTGAAAATGATTTGTTTTAAATAAATTTATGCCACCTAGTAAGAGCGTTTACAATGAAATATTAAAATTAACAAAATAATTTCCTGCAATAATCTAAACAATAAAACATACATAAATATTTACGCTAATACTAGTCACTGAGAATATATACCATAGAACAATTATAATTACAATGTTTACATGGCATGAATTTCAAAGAAAATAAAATATTCTTAGCAATATCTGTAAATAAACGTATGTGTATGTTGCACAGGTTAGAAAGAAAATTTTGTTGCGAGTCGCGAATATCTTGCTGAGCGGTGTAAGAATATACAGTGGCGATAATCACCTCCATGTGCACTATACAGCTCGTGTTACCTTTACTTGCACCGCAGCAATCATCTACACACCGCGATTATCGTGCGAGCAGCGTAAGCTGCTGTAGCAGCAGTAAAAATAAAGGAATCTCGGCTTGCACTGTGCTGCTCATGTTACCTTTTTGCGACGTGCGGCGGTGGCCACCTGCATGTCTATCTCGGGTTTCGTAAAGACTCGGATGACAACAGTTATCATGGTCTAGAGTGTTCCTGTGTGTGCTCTCTTCTACGGGATGGTGCTTGACCCAGATACGACCTTCTTCTAGGAGCTTTGAGATAAAGACTTGCCGCTAGAATTCGAGACTTTAGAATTAGAGTATAAAAAAGAGCTGTGGCAGAGACAAGGAAGTTTTTGTCGGTAGGTGTCTGGTATGAGTTGTGGCGACATTGACTGGTCGCGAGAATAGTTCAAGAGTGTTCAGCGAGATTGTTTACGGCAACGAGTAGTGCGACGCGGGAGTTTCGGGGCCTCAAGAGGACTCACGGTGTGTTCTCAGTTAGGACAGTGGGCCCACTATTTGTAAATAGTGAGAAAAACATTTCAAGAACAGATAACTTGTATGTACGACTGTGATTATAATATTTTGATTTTATAACCTTTATGTAAAAAGTAGTCATATGTGTTGTTTTGTGTTTTATTAATAGCAATTAATCATTTGTGACGTAATAAATTATTTTGACGTAGGTAATTGTAAATAAATTAGGTTAGCGTAATTAACTTATTTACTTATTTATTTTTACCAAATACCTCCATCCCTCAATGTACCTAGCCCCAACATGTAACAATATGTTTTCATATGGGAGAGTTTGGCACAGGAAAAACTTTTACCGCTAGCTACGTTGTTGTTGCTAAGGTGCTCTAATAAAATGCAAAACTTTAACTAGGCTTGGCAGAGCTGGAAGTCGTTTAATATAATTTTTAAGTGAAACACAAATCACTTTCGGTTTTTAAGTTTTCAACTTCGCGTAACTTTAAAGCCAAGGAAGCTCTGTGATTGGTCAGTTTACACCTCGAATCGATACTAGCACAACAAACGGTAGAAATTGTCCCTTGCCGAACTTTTAACATAGATCTACCTAGGCTGTAGTAGAATTATCCTTACCCATGCTAAGGTTAATTCTACTACAGGCTAGGAAGACCTATGTTAAAAGTTTGGCACGCGAAAATTTCTGCCGCTTGAGCGCTGGTATCGCTAATGTGTATAAACCGACCAATAACAGAGCTTTTCTCAATTTTTAGTTACGTAAAGTTAATAATTTAAAACGATAAATTGTTTATTTTACTTTAAAAATAATTTAAGTGACTTCTGTCATTTGCAAGCGTATTAAAATTAAATTTTACTAAAGTTTCGTATTTTTCTGGTCCCTTTGCGACAGCTGCGAAACCAGCGGCAGAAATTTTCCTTGTTCCAAACATTCCTATAAAAACACATTTTCTTTCTAACCTGTGGTAGAATTAACCTTACTCAGACTAACCTCGACGCTTGGGCGTCTACGAGGAGGAATAACCCGTATTCCGGTCAACAGCGGTGTGTGGGGGTGGGTCGATGGAAACTTCCACGAACTACTCTGCGAGCAGGATTCTCTGTGAGATCTCACTCGTAGGCAAGCTTGTTGAGACTCTATTAAGACCTAAACTAAATACATGAAGGCTGCATGTGACGTAACCAAGTCTTATTCACAATCAGAATATATTCGACGGTATTTATTTGAACACAACCTCCGGTACACGAATGCATATACTTTATCCTCACCACAGTAATCTTCGGCTTGTCTGGGGAACCTGACCTGTCATTTGTGTAAAGGAAACCAGGGGCCAACTCTCCAACTTTTTTAGTCTCATGTAGAATCTTTATACAAAGACAGTTACAGTGTAATTATCTGTATGACGAGAACTCGTATTCTGTAACTAAAAATGGTAACGTGACTGTCTTTCAAAAGTCTCGTGACTATCTTTGCATAAAGATCGGGATTGTTACACGCGGCAGCGCATTAAAATGACGGACATTGTTAAGTTACGTTTTCACAACTATTCTCGTAGGGGAACTAATACGATTAAATGTGGCTGAGAAGGAAACCTAATTACATTATTTTATACTCCTTAAAATATGTTATATGTTTCGTATATTTAGCTTTGTATATATTAACCTTTATTGTCCTCTCAAACGACAAGTTTATTGCAGTATGTGTGCTGCTATCTCTTGGCAGAGATGTAAATAATACGGTTGTTCTGCTGCTATCTCTTACTTTCTAGTAAAATGAATGCTTTTAAAAACGAATGAAACCTATGCCATCGATTTATTCCGTAATCTAGAATGAAACAAATACGCTATGTTTTAGAAGTTCTTTTAAATACAATTTAAGTATATATTACTAAATAAATCCGTTAAAACTTAGAACATATGATTTAATAAGATGTTTGAATGTTTTCAGTGCACGACCGGCATTGCCAAGCGTATTGCGATTCTGTTAAATAGGGGTGTTAGAGAATCCGATATAAAGACAGCCACGAGTGACTATCTTAATCGCTGTAACTTTCGAAATACACTTAAAAGGGACAACCTTTATCAGATGAGAAGTTACAGAATAAATACCAGGTCTAATAATATCTACCTCCTCTCATTCATTTTGACGCTGCCTGGGTCTTACGTATTATCGTTTGGCGCAGTGAATTGAAAACAGCATTCGTAAGCATAATAATTTTGTATTATTATTCAATTCATGTTCCGTCTCTGGTTCTCTTCACGCGAACACTTGCCTCAAGTTGACGATATATAAGAGGTTTTTACTTTTTTTATTTTTTAAGATTAGCAAAAAAAAAAAAACGCAGCTTCTTGAAGCCTTTGCCAAGTAACATCGTTTTCTTTGACCAGAGAAAATACAGTCTTTACGGTTATTTCCTTCCTTAACGAAGTCTTACCCTGCAGAAAATTGAAGCATATAAAAATTTCTTTGGTGTAATTCATACTTCCCTTTAAATTGTTTTGAGAACGATTCTATTTTATTTCTAGTAAAGGAAATATATTTCCAACAGAAAATTGTCTTAAAAAACTAAACCTAACTTTTTCATAAAGATAATAACACCATTTTTGTTTCTGTTCATGAATAAAACGAAACTTTATTTGAGGCTCATCTGACTTTCAGTGCTAAATATGTAAAAGAAACATTTCTTTGCCGCACCAAAATTAGTGTTGTTACGAAGAAGGTATTTCAGAGTGTGCAGTTAGTCAACATTCGCGTGTATGATAAATATAGATTATGGTTTATCGCGGGAAAACTTGACTGTCTGCTGGGTTTCAAGGTACGTTCTGCTAATCAAAGGATTACTGACTTTCCCTTGTTCGTGGAGCTGTAACCCTGTTTGATAATCAGGCTACTGTAATATTTAGAGAAGGTGATTTATCGCGAGAATGTTTTGTGCCAGCGTATACTGCCAATCACTGTATCGTCCTGCGTCATGTATTGTTGGCCGACAGTTATGTGGCACAGTCTAGTTGTTTACAGACGAATCACAGACGTCCAGAAGTAGTGCACCAGAGTTATCATTGGCCCAGTCAAATAGGGACTCGCCAGTAACGAAATAA
>PNEQ01064712.1:45861-62893 GCA_003012365.1 Medauroidea extradentata | reverse complement strand
GGAATGCATTGGTGAGCAATTGGCTGTCATTCGAAAGCCGTTTATAGATACGCCCATAGCAATCTTTAGTTGAAGGCCACGGCAGAAAGGGCCGTTTTGAAACTTATTTTGTCTCGTCAACGGCAATGGCTTCCCCTCATTCGCCGGTACGTAGGGCAGAATAACGAATAAGGTACAGCCATTGCTTTAGGAGAGCTAAAAGAAGTGTTAAAATTACCCTCGTGTGCAGGGTTGCCAGGTCTAAGGCCACGGCCCTCAACTAAAGACGGCTATGGGAAACATCGAGCCACTAGAGTGGCCAAAGAATCATCGGCACGTGTTGCAAAGCAGCGAGTTGTTTCCGAGCAGTATGTGGCCTGGCGTTATCTTCTTTAAAAAAAAAAGTGCGTTAGGGACGAGCCTGCAGATATGGCAGTGCCACGGGCCGCAGTACCTCATCAACGTAGCGGCCTGCTGTTAAGGTGCCTGTAATGTGTACCGGAGGTGAACGACTGCTGTCCCTGATAACTCTACATGCCATCACCCTATACGTTGATGGGCTGCGTGGCGCTCCTCAACGACGGAATAAACCGGCCGACGGCCGCGTCGCAAACACATTTTCTCACGCCATGATCGTCATTTGTGAGACGTCGCTGATGATTACAGTATTTTTTACGGCATCCAAAACAGCGCTGGTGAGATACCATTACAATCGCTTATTACTATTGATCGTTAGATATGATGGTTTATCGCGGGAAAACTTGACTGTTTGCTTTTTTTTCAACACACGTTCAGTTTACCAGAAGATTGCCTGTTTTCGGTTGTACGTAGAACTGTTTTCCTATTTGACAGAGCCAATAAGAATCCCTCTATTGTAATATTTTGATGACTGTTATTCGTCTGCAGACAGCTATGTTGTGGCAGACGTACATTACCCAATCATACGTGTTGCAATAAACTATAGCATTTTCAAGGGTATGTTGACACAAAACAATGAGTTATTCAAGTTTTTTTAACAAGTAATAAATACACATTTTAACGTAAAAATGGGGATATAAAATTTTTTCAAATCGGCTGGAATAATTATTTTCAAATTTTTTGTTTTAGTCATAGGCCCTGTATAATATAAAATTTAAAACAAACATACATCATACCTTTTACATTAATACCAGATTTTTTTCGAAGCGCTTCAGGTAACTAACTCAGCCGAGAATTGGACTCGGATCGCCTTGGTGAGAGGTGAGCGCTCTAGTTAATACGCCAATCACGGCCCCGTTTACAATAAAGGACAGGAACACCTGATGAGATGTCCTGTACAACTGCTGAAAGTTATTCCGTAATGCAATGTTTAAATAACGTGTTCATATGTTGACAAAATGTTCTTACTACACACGCGGTTTGAGTGAATGGCCAAAAATATTAGTCTGACTAAGGTCAATTCTACTACAGGTTTGAATGATCAATGTTAAAAGTTTGGCAGAGGGAAAATTGTGTCGCTAATGGGTGCAAACTGACCAATCACAGAACTTTCCTGAATTTTACGTTACACATAAAGTTGTTAATTTAAATCGCGAAAATGATTTATTTTCCCTTTAAAATTAAATTAAATAAGTTCTGTCATTTCAAAGCCTGATTAAATTTTATTTTATTAAGCCTTCGTATTTTTCTGGTCCCTTTGCGATTGCAGCGAAACTAGTGGCAGAAATGTTCCCTGTGCCAAACTCTTCCATGTGAAAATATGTTTCCTTTCTAACCTGTAGTAGAATTAACCTTAGTCTGACGTATGCACATATGCTCAAGTTTCATGGTTTTGTATAAATGCCTGCATGGTGCTGTGTTATCTCTATCATACAGTATAGGTCATCCGCATGCAGGATGAACCAGGGAGGCCTACATAGCTCATAACCCCAGTAAACCAAGCCTTTGTTTTCTGCAGATATATGTATACCTTAAAAAGGTACAATATTATCCAGTTGAATATTCTGCGTTTAGCATAAAAAACTGCTTAAAGAACACCATTTTTCACATTAAAATAAAAATTTTCCGGATGAGGGAAACCTATCCCCCCTCCATACACATACACACCCGCTTTTAACTTGTGGTACCAGCACAAATGTGATGTACGTATGACTAGGGACAGGGAAATTTCGCAAATTCAGTAACCTACATGTTAGAATCCATTGTCCTATGCGTACTCAAACCTACTCTATTCGTTAATTGTTCTGCTGTTCTACTGAGTAGCTGCTAGTGAACAAATGGTCAATGCTTAAGTCTGCATAGGAAAGTTGATTCTAATTGGCAGGTCATTGAAATCGTGAAATTTTCCTGTCCCTACGTATGACCCTTCCCCCTATCACAAGCCTATATCTGCCCTTTTGGTGGAGCATATGCACGAACTCGTTCTGCTTTTCAGTCTTTTATAGTTAAAGCTAAAACACGTTTGATAAAAACCACTAAGAACGATTTGTAGCGGAGGAAATTACCTGAGTGCTATGTTAGAATTTATCTGTACATTACAGTGTTATTCCTTCGTATTTTTTGTGTTCTTATGAGACTGTGCCAGTGTAAATTCTGTTAGAATACTACAAACGTTTGTTATTTATCTGTAACCTGTTCAACCGTGTCATACATTTCATCGCCCGATCGTGTAACGCACAACGTATACTACAGGATTTTGGAGACAATTTTGACGCAATCTATTTTCGCGGTGTTTTGTTCTCTCTTATAAGACAGTTAGTTTACAGTTCTTTTACCATGCAGTGCAGTCGATCGCTACAGGAAAAAATTGGCGTCTATATTTTATAATAGCTAGAGCCTCGATTTTGAGACTAATAGGTTTTGACATTTTGGCACGCCATTTGTTTTCAATTGTGTACGCATGACATGGCCAGTGATTTGTTGTTTTGGCTCTCATTTGTCTTAGGCGTTATACTGACAAATTACAGACGTATGATGCCGCAACAACCTTATTCTGATTGGCGGAGTCAAATGAGCGACTTGTCTGAACAACGACACACTGCCAATAACCATAAAATAGAGCTGCCGGTGCAGACGCAAGGCATTGAAACAAAATCAGTAGAGATGATGGTATATCGCAAAAATTCTTTGTGCTAACGTACCCTGGAAAACACTGTAGTTTCACGCAACAAGTATGATTGGGTGATACACGTCTTGACGTTCCGTAATTTTCTGCAGACTAATAAAAGGTATACATAGAGACATGAACTTTTCGCGAAAAGAAATTTGCCTAACTTTGTGTCAGTGACTTGTGTGCACGTCTGCAGACTTGCTTCACGGTCAGAGATTGGATGTTTTGACATTCGTGTGTCGTGGGGTTTTACACGCAAAACACAGACGTGTGGTGTTATAGTAACCTTATTGTGATTGGTACAGTCAAATGAGAAACGTCACAGTTCAAAGGCACGCTGCCAATATCTATGAAGCAGAACTGCAAACATGCACATAAGGTACTGGAACAAAGTGGGGAAAAATTCTTTTCGCGAAAAGTTCATGTCTCTAGGTATACAATAATACAATAGCGGGAATTCTTATAGGCTCAGTCAAATAGGGTAACAGCTCTCCGTACAGGGAAAAGCTAGTGAGTTTTTGATAAGCTGAACGTGCGTTGAAACCCAGCAAACAGTCAAGTTTTCCCGCGATAAACCATCATCTCTAAAAATGATGCAAATATGTTTTCGCGACGAACAACTCATGGCTCTAGTAATGGTATAGGTCGTTTGGAATGGTAAGTGATCACTAAATATGTAGCCTTTAATAAATATTATTAGCCTTTATTGCGTATAATTAGAGACATGCAAAAGTCTCGTTATCATTTGGTATCAGACTAAACTTCACTTTCCTATACATAACAGAGCATAATCTGCGATTCAATTGGCCACGAACTTTCATGTGTTGTCTGTACATGTGTTACGTCGTTACAGAGATTGGTCTTTCTACCGTGTAAGCATTCTCCGCGGTAAGTCACGACATCAGCCAGCGAGAGACGTCGAACGAGTCTATAGTTACTTGGAGTCTAGTCAGCTGTAAGTAACGCGAATTTTGCATGTCTCTTCGTATAATACAACATTAACAATAGTTGCTTTGATCCTTGTATGACCGACAGCGAATTAAGGAATATAGTTCTGTATATTTTTCTATTTCAATACATAAATATTCAAGTAAAATCAGCTGACGTCGGCATACTTGTATTTTAAATATTTAATAAACTTGTATTTATCAAACTGTATAGGTTCATAGTGACTGCACAATAAATCTCACGCGCCCAAATATCAAACGACATATCCAGAGATGTTAGATATTTCCCGTCGTTAGCAGTTACACGCGAAAAGATACGAATAGGCTGAAAATACACTGTAAAACTAACTTTCCAGAATGTTTAGGACGTAATTAACCTAAAGGCAGTTTGGAATAGTTACCATACTTCCGTCTTGTAATCACGCAAACTATAACACTTGTTAAATTACAAGTCTGATAACTTTAGTATACACTTGACTGTTTTATAAAAAAAAAGTTTAGGAGTGCTGCATGGATGTCTGGCAAACAATTCTACAATACATACTTTCTTAGCGCTCCTATACGCTCATGTGACAAATTTACAAACTATTATTTCTATTGTCGACATATAGCATGGCTGTTTTGAATGATCACTTTATCCTGAACTGCCTCTGAGAGATATATATAGGGACCTCTGATTTTCGCGAAAAGAATTTTGCCCCACTTTGTTTCAGCGTCTTACGTGCACATTTGCAGTCCCGTTTCATGGTTATTTGCAGCGTGTCTATGGCTATCATTTGACTGAGCCAATTACATTAACGTTACTGCAACACCACATGAGTGTGATTTGCCGGTAGAATCCTAAGTCTCGTGAGAAATAAAATATCCAATCACTGGCCACGAAGCAGAACTGCAGATGTGCACGTAAGACACCAAAACAAAATGAGGCAAAATTCTTTTCGCGAAAAACACGGGTCCCTATATATATACCAGTCACAAACGGAAAGACTGGGGTGATGTCTGCGCTGAGAAATATGTAGTTAAGTTTCCTAGACATTGTTGCTGGCAGCAAGTGGGTGAAATGTAACGTTTCAGTTCCCGCCTTCCGTCGCTCAATGGTGGCGCGGCACTGTCTCGTCTTGAGAGAATGGGGCGCCACATTTACAATTATAACAATGATCCTTGATGGCCGTTAATTGCCTCGTTGTGGACGAGGGCATGGTGGCGGCGAGGAACAGATGTCTGGCGACCAGCGCGGGAACGGAAACCAAGAGAAACACGCCTCCATTCCATAGAGGTGATACACTGTAGAGGGAACATGTCGTCACATATGTGTGTCCAACATGGTCTTAAGAGTTTGGTGTTGTTCATTTATGTTTTCTCGGCGGAAAGGTGCAATGGACGACTTGAAGTACACGCCCCTTGACGTTACACCGCAGGGGAAATACTGTGGGAAACAAAGCTTGTTTACAAACATGCTGATTTGTTAGTTGGTAATTGCAGAAAGCAAACATGTTGCGCCTTCATAGATTTGCACGCAAGGGTAAAAAACATTAGTTTCATTTTCATGGTTAAGATACGCAAACACATAAGATTAATGTTTACTTGAAAAAGCGGCAAATTCCAAACAAATAATAAATTTTCTTGACGTACATCTCATCCGGGACATGTGAAGCCAAACCAAAGATGTTAGAAGGGTCCAGATGGAGCATGTCGCCGGGAATTGTAACCAAACAAACGCTTGACGTGACTGGTATCAATATGGCCGACTAATTAAAAAATTGAGGAAATATTAGTTAGGAGATTTGTAAACAGGGCTAAAATATAAAGTTTTCAACCTAAAACATCAATTAAAGATCATAATACATTGGTTTACCATAAAAAATACCTGTCTGATGTGTACTTTTGAGGTTAAATCAGTATGGCGGCTGGCAAATTTGGTGACTACCTCTCCCCTCTCTTGGCTTCACTCCCCTCGCCATCATTCAGACCTTATGCTACCCCCGTGAGCCAAACAGCTAAATGAGGGTTATGTTCGGCTGCGGTATCCATGGAGATAGGAATTGTATCCCACACCTGACTGAAGCTCCGCCTCTTTTCAAGTCGTCCATTGTGTTGTTTGAATCTTATGGTGTATACCTTACATCACACAAATTTATTCCTGTGGTGTCAATAAGATCTCGGTTCAAAACCTTACAGTCAGAATGTTAGTGACCAATATTTACTTTTAACTAAAACAGCTGTGTTTAGGAAGACAGTGTCGTGGCAAACATTGTTTACATTTACTATTCAGAAATATAGATGGAATACACTAATGTGAAAATTGTAGCATACTCTCCGTGGTGTTTATACAGCACGTCCAGAAACCGCCGTATAATAAGCACAAGACGCAAATCCTGCGCTAAATTGAAGACGAAAATGTTAGTGGCAAAGCAAAATGATTTACGATGACAGTTTACTTGCATAATGTGGCAACTTAGCACGGATCGTGTCCCCTCTTGCGCAACACAGATGTCATATTTATCTTACTACTACTGTTACGACGATCCTATTACGAGCGCGTGTTCAAAATCCTAGCAATACAGACTTGATTCTACGTTTAGAACGTAACGTACTGTAAAACTTATTTTTTTTTCACTTTATTAAAGGGTGAGACAAATTGGAAAACCAACCAGTATTTATATTGCTAGAGCTACTGACCAAATGGAAACGAAACGCCTGTAGAACTCATAAGGAAATATATTTAAACAGAATTTACACAATAGAAAAATAATGACTTCTACAGACAAGTCAGGTTACTAGATAATAAAATAAGCAGAAATTATGATAGTGTATGGTATTTCAGATGATGTGTTTTTAACGTGACCAAGGTGATTAATTCTGGTACGAACCTGACCTTCACTTAACTTGCTAACCCGGTTCTACGTAATTTTCTGAGTTCTAGACATTTACAGAATCCTGTTTGTTCCCGGAACAGCTTATAAACTTCTGTAAATTCTTTGCTAGCTCAGGTTAAGAAATCTCAAGGTCGATCTTAGATTTAAGTTAATTTTGAAGTAAATTACACCCATTTAGATATTAAAAGAATGATAAAGCTGTTCTGCATAATCAACTGATTTTACGGGAATTTATCGAAAATTTACAAGATTTTTTCCATCTCTTGATGAAGAACTAAACTTGGCACGACGGCGTACTTTTGGATTGGTCTTACCAATGATGTCTTGTAGTAGTTCGGGACAGTTGTCTCTAGATCATCCCTCAATACTTATTCGACCACATCCTTCTCGTCCTTGGATGGCGACCACGTCCTCTTGGTTCTTGTAAGACTATCGCGACCTCTTCGCCCTCGGATGAAGCTCTCGTTCCCCTCGTTCATCGAATGGCGGACCCGTCGAACTGAAGACCTTGGAGACCCAGGACAGCAACGAACACGAAGTGGACTAGGGAATATCCTGAACCACAGGTTCTTCTTTATAATTCCCTTGATTATCATTCTTCGGCGTTGCCATCGTTGATCATTCCAAATGTATTTCTCCTAGTAGCAGTCGTAGAAGCAAAATGAGGCCGGTCTGACGACGCGTAAGAACAATTTAGTGTCTCGTCGAAGACATTCCCAGGTCTTCTTGACTACACGTCTGTTCGTCACCATCGACGGGAACGTTCTTATTTTCCATAAAATTTTTCTCAATCGTTCAATAAACTACTTATCTTGTTTTTAACGTCTTAACGCAAATTCCAGTCAATACTTTCCTCGTAGCTAATCTCGGGTTTGTTCGCTTATATGGTCAGATCAGGTTGTAATTCGCAGTACAAAACAAAATATTTCTAGCATAGATATAAAAACTGTAAAGTCATTAATGTTCCAAAACAAAATACCTTTTACATTCAATAAATAGACTATTAAACTTACATTCTTTCTGGCGCGTGGTAACTATGGTCATAGAATAGTAAATACCTAGGTTAATTGACAAATAAATTGAAATTAATGCCCATCTGTAACATTGGACCAAATTCTATGTTACATAACATAAAATAATACCTGGGCACGGAACACAAGAAGCGACTTTATTCATGTTTTGCAGCTACAGTCTGTCGCATAAATGTCGTCGGACAACGTTTTGCCACTGACATTTTCGTATCCAATTGATCTCAGGATTCACGTGGTGTGCTTGTTTTATTGCCGTTTCTGAACTCCTTGCATACTCGTGTTTTATCTATTTAATCCATCATAGTTGTGGTTACTAAGAATGTCCTTTTGTCTCAGAATGTAATTTCAAATATTCCTCTCGTGATTCACTTAAGTCACGTGGCACGTGTTGAACACAATTTAGTATGCTGCTCTATAAATCGAACCAGTGACTTTTGGTGAAAATAATTCTGCAACAACTTGTTTCAATGCCTTGCGTGCACACCTGCAACTCTGGTTTATTGTTTTTGGCAGAATATAGTATGGCAGAGGCGTGGTTCATTTGACTGCACCAACCAAAACAATGTAACCGCGATACCACACGTCCGTGACTTGCGGGTAGGACCCAGAGTCACCGAAAGTTAAAAACTTCCAATCACTGACCATGAAGCAGAGGAACAGATGTGCACATAAAGCACTGAAACAAATTGTTGCAGAATTCTTTTCACCAAAAATCACTGGCTCTGTCTATAGAGGACATGCCCTTTACTCTATATCTGCTAAGCTCCATTCACTCTCCTTACTGCTCTAGGGCGAACACATACTAAATAGTAATACAGACGTGAAATGGCTTGGCGGCTCATTAGATAGGGCGAACTTGGCCGCTTATTGGCTGCCCGACGCTAATGATACCGGTACCCGTGTCAGTTTGGCTTCTGCGTGTGACGGAAGGCTTCCAATTGGCCTGGCTGCCGACTAGCAAGGAAGCTGTCTTACGCTGATTGGCGGTAGGCGTTTCCACCATGGTGCTGGCCAGCGAAGCCATTTTGCTGGCGTGTGTGACTGAGTTTGCAGTCGTTCAATGTACTTCACTTCGGTATTCCTAAATATTCTGTGGAGCGAGTCATGTACGGGCCGTCAGATCCCGTGTTTTTGTGCCCCACAATAGAAAGAAAACCGTTATACGAGTAGCTTGAAATTGTGGTTGGAGCGGCTGAAGTGGGACTGAATAAGTTATGACGCGGATGTGCAGAATCAATTAAGCTTGACGTAGCTTTGTTAGACGGCTTTTCCACTTTTGCCAGGAGTGTAATTTTTTAACGTATTTTGTTTATTCTGACGTATAACAACCGTACGGCCATATTCAAAAGTCTGATTTTAACTGGAAGCTTGACGTTACATTTAAGTTTTGAAATGAAAGTAAGTTTTATTGTAATAAATAAATAACCAAAATTTTTGTGTATACGGTCATGAAATAAAAGCTCTCGTAAAGCTATTTTAAAGATTTATTTGTGCAGTCTTGCACTGTATGTACAGACACAGGTTTGTGGCGAAAATAATTTTGCATTGAAGTGATTCAATGTCTTACGTGCATATCTGATGTTATGCTTCATGGTTATTGGCAGCATGCCTCTGTGCGGCGGAGCCACTCACTTGACTGTACCAATCAGAATATGCGTAAATGCGACACCACACGTATGTGATTTGTGGGTATAAATCCCAGGCGCTGAGAATGGACGACTTGAAGTACACGCCCTCTGACGTCACACCGCAGGGGAAGAGTACTGTGGGAAACAAAACTTGTTAACAAACATACTGATTTGTTAGTTGTTGACGGCAGAAACCAAAATTGTTATGCACTCATAGACTTGCACACAAGGGTAAAAAAGTATTAGTTTCAAATTCGTGGTTAAGATACGCAAATTCATGAGATCAATATTTACCTGAAAAAGCGGCAAATTCCAAATAAATAATCAATTTTCTTGACATAAATCTCATCCGAGATATGTGAAGCCAAACACTTAAATGAAGGTTATGTTTGGTTGCGGTATCCACGGAGGTATGAATTGTATCCCACACCAGACTGGAGCTCCGCCTCTTTTCAAGTCGTCCATTAAAAACATTGAACAATGGCTAGAGAGCTGAAATATTCGCGTTTTCATTTGAGCACAAACTAGAATTCAAACCACTGTAGGCTCGTGCCACGTTCTCAGTTGGTCCTTGACTTATTTGACACCTGCTGGAGAGAGCTGAGCCAATAATAACAAAGCAATTAAATGTAGGTACAATCATGTAACTTCACAGTGTCAGCGAGCAGCCAATGAGCAGTTGTTGTCTGCACCACTACATAAACACTCTTGAAGACTAACTTGCAGGTCGGTAAACCCGCATATTTTTTCAGTCTCTGTCAATCACTAGATGCACGAGTATTTTGGGTATTGATTGTAGGTCAGGTTGAACGCCAATAACCTGTATATCACTGTAACTTCCGTGATGAGACGACAGCTGTTTATAAACACCTTTGGAGTTTGCAAGCCAGTAGTAAATAATAAAATAATTCTTGGGGCTACCCACTTGTACGGTTAGGAGCCAATGGATTATTCGACTCTGGCCAGTGTGTGTATAGGACTGAGAAGTCTAGACTGCTACCAGATTAATAGAGATGGTGAAATTTCGCGAATTCAATGACCTGCATGTTAGAACCAAATATCCTATACATACTAAAGTCCCGGCCACTTGTCCACTAACTGCTACTCGGTGGAACAGCAGACAATGAACGAATAGACAGGGCTTGAGTATGTATAGGATCCTTGATTCTAACATGCAGGTAATTGAATTCGCGAAATTTCACCATCTCTACAGATTAATACGCGAAATACTCGTGCCTCTGTCAATCACTGACCATGATACAGAAATACGTATTTGCGCATAAGGCATGGGAAATAGTTGCTGCAAAGTTCTTATCACTAAAAAAAGGTGACTATGTATATCGGATGAGTAGGGACTGGAAAGTTTCGCGAATTCAATGAACTGTAGAATAGAATCCATTATACTATGCATACCCAAGCCCCATCTATTCGTTCATTGTCTGCTGTTCCACTGAGTAGCGGCTAGCTGACACATAGTCGGGGTTTGCATAGTACAATGAATTCTAGCCTGCAGGTAATTGAATTCGCGAAATTTTCCTCTTCCTACTGATGAGGAGGGGCCGGGAAATTTCGCAGAGTAAATGAATTCAAGCCCCTTCTATTCGTTCACGTTCTGCAGTTCCACTGAGTTGTAGCTAATGAACAAATGCTCGAGGCTTGAATATGCACAGGATAGTGCATTATAACATGCAGGTCATTGAATACGCGAAATTTTCCGGTCACTATTGATGAGACTGTTAGCGTTCACGTAAACAAATTTTCTCAAGAGCAATCATATTTTTATTTGCGTTTTATGAAAGGTGCTATACGAAGTCCCATACCTCGGTTACAAATGTGAACATGTGTTTGCCTTATCGCCGACCAAGTGGCATACTTTGCCCGGAGATTTTCATTTTTCTCCTCGCCCTCGCGCATTTTAAATTTTCTCATTAGCTAAGTGGGTTGCGCTCCCGTAGAGTCCCCTGCGGCAGAAAATGCGATTGATAGGAGGCCTTTAAGCTTCTTACGCTCGCCATCAGCTACGTACCAGGGCGGTCAGTGGCTTAATGCGTTGTAATTCATGGAGGGGAAGTTTGTCTACGTTGTGCAACAATTTTGTTAGCACTATTTCACTATGTCGGAGGCTATACTTTACAGCAGTTCTAATAATTTTATTCAATTAGGTACGGTTTTTAGTTTTTATGTACTGATGTATGATGAAACATTTCTATCTCATTTTGGCGGTTTCGTGTATAGCTTTTCGACTTGTCATACAAGTAGATATGAGTCACACGGCAAAACAAACAAGAAAACTCTGTTAAATGAAATATACGAGAAAATTGTATATTTCCTCAAATTTGTAATGCCACGACTCGGAACGACCGCTGAAATTACCCACTCCCATTGTCGGCACGCAAACCTGTAGAGAAAGCGAAGCAACTTCGACTGATTTCAGAGCAACCGTTTCCGCTGATACCATGTTTCAAACGTCCGTGGTTTGTAACGAGTAAATTGGTTTAAATCATGGAGTGTTTAAATGCTGGTGTTGATAGGTTTGCTCAGTCGACTGGTCAGGTTGGCTGGATCTTCAGACGCGGCAGGCGTAGTAGATAGAACACTCGTCTCCTACCAAGGCAATCCAAATTCGATTCCCGGCGGAGTCGGTTCCCTTGATTTTCGCTTGTAGGAGTCGTGCCGGATGATACCCCTAGTCGGTGTGTTTTCTCGAGGATTTCCAGTTTCCCCCGCCTCTTCAGTCCAGCGCCACCCCATACTCTCATCATGCCACCCCTGACCAGCCCTATAAAGACCTAAATGACAAATGCCGACCAAAGTATCTTCACTCACTTCACTTAATCACCAGGCTGTGTCTGAGACCCTTCCAGCAATTTACTCTTGTAAACGCAACTTGGGTTACTATCATAACGTTGAAATGTTGTTATTCGTTTATTAACTTCGTGGCTTAAAGCTACTTAAGACTAGTGAACAGCAGCACTCTCTCATATTCTTATGAAACTCGGAATATATGCTCTGAATCACGTAAATAAACAGCCAAAGCGGTCGCAGACACTGAATAAAGACTCGTGAGCGCTCCTTGTTCGCTTCAGTCTGAGGAGGGACATGGAAGGGTGAGGTTACGTCGCTTGAGCTCTCTACTTCTATAAGAAAGGCGAGCGTAAGAAATCGTCGCGTGGTAGAAGGGGACGCGCACTTGTTACTGCACACATATACCACATTGAGTCGACAGTTCGCATTGCTATGAACTTGGTATCGTTGTAATCAGGATGAATGCTGCTATTGGTCAAAAAATATTTGAATGAAATAAAACGGTATTCGTTTTTGGTGCACCTAAGATTTCACTAATTTCGACTTTAAATTCTTATTTTCAGCAATATTTTAAAAATACGAAGATGCGTCCTTTCATGTCTTAATCACTTTTGTTCATTAGGCCGCGACGTCTAATTTTAGAGTAAATTATTTAATTTTAGTAAGTCTGATAGTTTTCCTTAGTGGTACGCGCCCATAGTCATACATATTTCGACTTTGAATGCTGTTATTTTAATACTACACTTGCAAAAAATTTTTCTATAAGAGGAAAATGCAGTCTCAAGTGACGTCTACAAAACTAACATAATTTCGTACTCAAATAAAATAATAATTGGGCTATTATTGCCGTAAGGCTTATATACGAAGACATATTTATAAAAACTGACATTTTATTTTAATATTTTACTTGTTAAGTGTTTCTGATTTATTGTTGACAACTGAAATCCATGTACCAAATAAAAAAATATATATTTAAAAACATTTTGTTTGAACTTACGTAATTATAATGAGTTACCCAAGTTTGTTTAACATGTAATAAATACACATTTAAACGCGAAATTGGGGATATGAAATCATTCCAAAACTGCTGGAATAGTAATTTTAAAAATTTGGGTTTAACATTATACATGTTATAAATTTTAAAACACATGTTCTACATCATGTATATACTTTATATTAATACCAGATATTTTGGAAGTGCTTCAGTTAACTGGATATTTAATTACCACGTGTGTTAATAAGTTCATTGAAACAGTTGTAAAAATATGAGCTCTTACTAAATACTTACCCAAACTGTGTAGCATTACGTTACCGTAATTTAGGTTTCGTTCCATGAGAATTCATTTTATTTTGTCATACTTTTGCAGATTAAAATAGCATTTATAGCAAAGTGATGTCGTTTCATTAAACTTCACTTGCATTTTTCTAATTTTTCGGCTAATATTTTACTTGATAAACACTAACCAAATAACTAAAAAGTATTTAATTCCACGATAAATTATATTGCGCCTAAAATATAATCCAATCCAAACTTATGGATGTATACGATCTAATTTTTATAGTTTGTGCAGTTATTTTCTCTACTTCATTTGAACGTTTAAAAAAATCTGTTACCTTCAAGCATACTGTGCTTGAATAACTGGTATAATTTTGTTATCAGTAAAAATTTTTGTTTTGGATAAAAATTATATACTTGTCTTCTATAATTGCTATTGAAATGTTATTCTGTAAGTTAAAAAATTGTTTACTAAACCAACGCTTAGCTGTGAACGAAATATATAATTTTAGTTGACGTGCACGCCAGGGAACATGAAAATTGTAATGCGGCGGCATAGCCATCTTTAGTACAAGGCCCCGGCCTTAGATCCGGCAACCCTGTCAGTAAGGGTTATTTTTTAACACCTCTTTTGTCTCGCCAAAGGCAGCGACTTCCCCTGATTCGCCGGTGTGTAGGGCAGAATAACGAATCAGGTGCAGCTATTGCCTTTGAAGAGCTAAAAGAAGAGTCAAAATGACTTTTGTGTGCAGGGTTGCCAGATCTAAGGCCGCGGCCTTCTACTAAAGATGGCTATGGCGGCGGGCATAGAACTGAAAGTGGAAGTTTCGGAGGTATGATTTCCACCTGTTAGTTCCACTGTGCGAGTTTGTATCAGCAGTGTTGCTTTTAGAAAAGTTCGCAGCTCCTAGACATGGCCTTTCGTATTCAGAGAGCGCACCGTGCTGTTACTCCAGTCCCTGGTCCTGTGTAGTCGTGTGACCTCCTCCTGCAGTCCGCTCTAATGAAGACACGAGCCAGCCCTGCACGGCGTTGTTTGTGTCAAAGAGACTATTCGATTAAATCGCCGGACAGACATCGACTGCCGAACAGAGCAGGACGCTTCTTTTTAGCCTAGGAAGCCGACACGCGAGCTGATGTGTTCAGAAGACCGAAGACGGCGCAGGCTATGTTTTAAATTGTTCCTGGTAAGTATTTGAGACGTAATGCACGTTAATTAAATTAACTTGTTTCTCAAAACAAAACCCTTTCTTCGAAATGCAAATATTGTTTAACTGTTTTATATTTTTTCTAAACAGTCAAGATTCGTTTAGATTAATTTTTTGTAGATATATTGTAACAAAATGTAACCGTAAATAAACGAAAACATTTAATTTATTTATATTATTATGAATATTAACCTACGTACATATTTTTACGAGTTCGAAATAAATATAATCAAATACTGCAGCTTTAAGTATGTTGTTATGACAATGGTATTTAATCTTATGTTTGACAGTATATCTTAACATAAATTAGAAGTAGATTTAAAGTTACCTACCATGTAGACAAAACTTTGCTGGTTTTAAAGCAACGTATAAAACATTTAATATAATTTTTGTATGACATATTTTATAGTTTAAAAAATTTTGCTTACTCTCTATTATAAATTAAGATACACAGCATAAATTGCATCATTTCGGCTGAAGGTGTAACAGAAATAAATAACCAATTTTTCAGTTCTGTTAGCTACGCCATTTTGAAAAATAGCACAACATTATGTTTTTTTTTTTTTTTTTTTTTTTTTTTTTTTTTTTTTACAATTGAGAATTTGCTTGAAACCTAATTTTATATTTGCGGAGTTCGCCGTATGTGCCAAGTTCCTTAACAAAGGCCGTGGCTAACTTTTCTCCCAACTCTTGTCATTGTACCAAAATTATTTGTCACTGTCTAATGAACTCGCTGTCGACAAGACGTAAAGCCCACATACCTTACCTTTTCTAGGCCTAGTACATTGCAAAACACTGAACTAACTTTTCGTTAATAACTCAAAAACTAAAATTTATCGGACCTATGTTTATACTTATGACTTTCCTTGTTTGGTTGTATGCAACCCATCCCCCAAGATTGTAGGCCTATAAGTATTTCGGAAACTTCCTGTGTAACGAAATTGTATTTTTGGGCCGTTTAAATTTTAGTTTCTTTTACATATGTGTAGGTTGTAGGTTTTATGTCGTATTTTGAGTTCTGTAAGACTAGTTAGTACCAAATCTTGTACTTCGATAGTTTCTCATTCAACCTTAAATTTGTGTAGGGTAAATGTTACAATTTTTCCACGGAAGACTACATGACATAAATAATTAGCGTCTTAGGTCGTCTTTCAAGAACTACTTAACCCATCGTAAGCAAATTCTGTATTTTGACAACTCTGTGTAGGCTTGTCATTTTTGTTGGAGATTCCTTTTTGAACTTTCGTTAATTGGTCAATAAAGATCAATTTTAAATTAAATCAGATTTATTGAAATTATCGTGCAAATAACGTCTGCATCAAGCGAAACGCACGAGTATAGGTTATTCATGAGAATGCGAACACTATGTATTTTTTTTTCTTTCAGCCATTTTTTTATTCATATTTGGTATTTTCGCAAGGAAAACTTCCATGCAACTAATCAGTAGTATAAAAGTTTCACCACATTCAGAACTTAACATCTTTGGCTCCAATATAACGCATTTCTTAGTTATTGAAAGTTATGGAGAGTGCTAAGTTTAAAGTGAACAGTATATGTATAAGGCAAAATATAGGATATTGTAAATTGACTTCGTTTTCAAAAGGGAATTTATGGTTTGGGGAATGTCATTCCTACATGTTACGTGGTAAAATTAAAAATATTTAATTTTTTATTTTGGCTTCGCTTGTAGATAACGGATTGATCGTATTAAGTCTGGCCGCGTAGTGGTGTATTCCAGTGTAGTGGCGCGGCCATGTTATGACATGGATCAAAGTACGTGACACCGACACGTATGGCGCGTGGGCTCGCCCCTTGTTCGGCCTTTCTAAATTTAACATCGCCGCTGAAACTCGATAAGCGATCATGCGCCCAGCTCGTTACACGCGCTTGCCCGTCAGACAGTGTGACGCGAGTGCTGCCCACGAGCCCAGCACAACAGGTGTGTGCCGTGGCTGTATCAGACCTGATCCTTCATGTTTAAATCAGAACATGATTTCAATGTTACGCACCTATGAAGTTCTGTCAAATTAACTGAAACTATAACCACGTCGTAAACTGTGTATTTGTTGTATGCCGTGACAATTTATTATTACGGCAGAACTGCTGGAATTAATTTTGAGTTCCGGGGTTCCTTTTTACCGTGGTGTTTCTAGGGAATTAAAAAAAAAAAAAAAAAAAAAAAAAAAAAAAAAAT